>JAVTVY010029285.1:0-12492 GCA_036873755.1 Hanleya hanleyi
AGGCGGATGGATAATGCTGTTTGATGCATGGAAGCACTGGCTTCCAAAGATGTATTTCTGGTCTTTAGCGATCGTGAAAATATCTGTAGGTATTGAGAATAAACAGACCGACCAATTCAATTGAATTATTTGCATCATAATATAACTCTTCCATGCCTGGAGTATTTTAGGCCTGCCAAGGCCTGGGAAGAGACGCCTCCTCTCCACTAAATATTTTTGTACTGCTTGTGTCTTAAAGCCCCCAATATATATATTGCGGTCCGCTGTGCTAGAAAGTGCAAAAAAAAAAAAAAAAATCCAATCCTTGAACACATCACAGTTATGTCATATTCTAAATATGAATTTTTGGTCGATTTTTGGTCAGATTTTCCATTTTGTTTATTTGTGCTACGTTCTCCGAAGTAAACTACACAGCACATTAGGGAAGAATTATCTGGTGCCAAATAAAATAGTTCATGCACTCTTTTATCCACAAAAAAAATCTCGAAGAAACAGATAAAACACCACTTTTCCGGTACCCCACATGACCACCACTTGAAATTTACCAATGATCCTTTTCTGGGAGGGCTATGCAAATAGGGACAAACTGACTCAAATATAATACGCTGTAAAATCACGCAGTGTCAGCTCATAATAATTTGTTTCGGAGATATAGCGTAGAAAGTTTGGGGTGAGGGCATGATGCTCTTCATGTTTGGGAGAGTTGAAGGTCAATTCAAACGAAATTTTTTTGTGTCTAAAAATCCTTAAAAATCATAGTTCATACTTCACTTCGTATGAAAAAAATATTGAAAAAATTCTAATTCGATCACAAACACACTTAATATGGGAGCAAAGTGGGCTTTTTCATACTTTCACAGCTGGGTTGATGACGTCACGCAGGGCAATTGCCTGAGAAAAAATAGCGGATAACATGGAAAGCGAGTGCAGTCAGAGCTCCGATTCAGATGTCGATTCGAGCGATATCAGCTTCTTAGATGGAAATATTTTTCGCCAATAAGATGAAATAGACATAGAGGAAGATGATGACGGGAAAAATAACAGTTGTTTGAAGACCAACGACGGAATTCAACCCTATCAATTTGAGCCGTACGGCTCCGACTCTGACAACGTGGAACTCGACGACGACAGGATTCGGAGAGGTCGTTTGTTGAATACAGATTGGTTTGCAACTTGACTGGAAACTTTATTATCGTCATCTATAAGACCAAATGTCCATATATTTCAAACTGTATTGAATGTAGATCGATTCTGTGATGTAAAGAACGAGCACGTTTGTATTGTTGTTGTTGTTACTGGCCGAGACGGCCTTTTCGAAGGGATAAACTCCAGGATTCGACAGAATGGACAGTAAACTGTTGATAACTCTACAGATATACGTCCGATTTGGATTCTGTTTGTTTTCCCATAATCCCCATGAAATACCAATTTCAGAATTATATAGTTTGATAAAAAACTTTGGACATTCATGGCGAAAAGTAAGCCGTGGTGAGTGAGTGTCGAAACGACGGGATGGATCGGCATTCACATTTGCTCAATTTTCGACAAATTATTGCAATTAAATTGAAATCGAATGATATTCCCACAATCTCAAATGTCAAAGGATTATGAAAGTATTATTATCACTTCTGTATCTACAGCCATTCACTCCAATTGGTGTTCAGAACCAATAGTTGTTCAGAAAATAAAACAATAAAAGGTAACCGGTTTGCCCGATCACTGTTCGACTTTATCGTCTGATCTACATGCACTCTCATGCTTGTAGGTATACTGGACCCAGCCCCTGTTTCATAATGTATTTTAAAGGGGAAACAAAAGGAAGTAACTCTGCCTATTAAGAAATACTTGAAATAATTGTTTCATTTTTTGTTTTTGTTTTTTATTTATTTACTTATCAAACGTATATATATTTAAGAAAGATCATTTTATTATTATTAAATAGTACATATGAAATAGAGACTCATCCAGTCTAACTTGTAGCTGCCCAAGCAACAAATGCCACATCATGGATAGCATTCTGTGCGTTCATTGGGGACGCGAGAGCGAGCAGGGCATGTACAGCTGTCTCCCTGCCCGAGGCCTCGCTTGCAGGCAAGGTTCGTTCAGCCGATGTCCGTGGTAGATTCTCCTTGTCCGATTTCTTTGTCGTCACATTCTGATTGTTCTTAGGTTTGATAGTTGGAATAGCTGTTCTCTTTAGTTTTGGTTTGTATTCGAATTCATCTGCTACGCTGTAGAGGTCCTCGAATGATGTCTTTCTGTCAAAATGTGCTGAGCAAATTATACGAGTATTGGCTCGGGCCCTCTTTCCACACCCTCGTGTTGCGTACAAATTTCGTCCAATTTGCAGCGATTTTCTCGTCTTTAGGCCACAAATGAATACTAACACCGTCATCTGTAGTAAAACTGCAACCTCCCACTACACAACGTCGCGGCATATTTAACAAATGATCCCCCAATACTCCGAAAATCTCCAGAAATCAGAAGCTAATTATGACTGTGGTATACGGCTTTAACATAGAGAATACAAGACGGCTGTCCCTCCGTGACGTCACAGCTGGAATTGACAGGAGATCGATTTTCTCCTTTCAAACGGCAATATCTCGCCAACCAGACAGCACAAAATTATAAAAAAAATATCATTATTTCCAGAATCGAAAGGACTATTTTTTTATATTTTTGACCTCAGATCGTTTGGGTTGACCTTTGAGAGTAATCTCGTTAAACATTCATACCAGCAAAATACACAGCAGGGTTGCTATAAAAAAAGTGACATTGATGGGGCATCAATGAGAGTTCGCGTTGGAAGAAATTCTCTGTGTGGCCAAATCTACATCCAGTATTTTAATTGTGTGTAGCGCATCAGGAGATTTTCTGAACAATACGATTGCTCTACATATGATTACAGCCTTGCGCGGGATTCGGTCATTGTGTGACACAAATGACATCAATCTAGGCATCTTCACATTTCAAGTTAAATACTACACTAAAGTTCCGTCATTTACCTTGACCTAATGAATATAGAGTAAATTGCTCAAACTGGGAAACGCACGTGATGTCATATAGCCAATCAAGATAGATGCTTGCTAACACAGTGCAGCGAGGATTTTCTTTGATGTCAGCATCTGTGATTTCCAATTATGGTAAGTGGTGGTTGTATTGATGTTAATTTCTTTCGAATAGCCAATCAAATTTGAATTTTAAAGAGGTCATATATTGCACTCCTCCTAATATGGATCACGGAAAATTTATATAGCTATGACATCACTAAACTCGTATTCTGATCAGATATTGTGTTATGTTCAGCCAAGGCAATACGTGTAGTGTTCGACTTGGACATGCGAAGATGAAACCAGGAGGAGAGAGGGGATATTATTTTTCATCTTTATGAAAATATTGAATATTTTTGGTGTGTGAAACAATGTTCCCCTTCCTTCCTGACTGTGACAACTGTTGCAAGAACTCGAGACGAGTCCAGGACACCGTGATTTTAATAATCATCTGCGATCCATATTCCATTCCCCGAAACGGAATGGAATTTCGACTGTTTCGGCAGAGATGTTTACCGCAAGCAAATAATAAGAAAGTTACAATTCATGTATCTAAATCAGCAAGTATGACCGATATCTGTATGTAATATAGTACCCCTGTTGAGAACTGCTTCCTGTGTGCTGGATTAGGCTGTGTCATGTCAACAGACCGATGTGGCAACTTAAGTAAATTATTATTTTGGTTAATATCTGAATGTAGATGTACCATTTGGTGTGAATCAGTGATATACATGTAGTTCATCAACACTTGAGCAAATTATTGTCATGAATAATTTGCACGCTATGATAAATGGGTCCACATCCGGAATTATGATGTACCGAACATGTATCTGTCTGGAATTATCATATTCATTGTTAACCTGAGGAGCAGGCTTGTCTGTAAAAAGTGATGCAAGTTAAATTTAATAAATGTTTCATGTATTTCTGTTTCTTTCACAGACGATCTGGCGATCTGATAAAACATGTAATGAGAGATAGACTATTTTGAAACAGTTCCAAGTTTGAGACCTGTTCGGACCCGTTTCGGACCCGTTTCGGTTGCGACATGTCTCAAAACTTGGGACAAAGTCATGTTTGGGCTTAGACGTTTCATTTTGAAACATATAGTCGGCTGTAACGTGTTTCAGATTGAGACACGTACATATAACACATCTGTCACTGTGCAGGATGTCACATGTTTCAAACGGAGACATGTTCAACGACGACATGTATAATACTGAGACACCATTAAAATATATGAGGATGACACGTGTTTCAAATTGAAACAGGAAGCCGTTTCAAAATGAAATATGTACGTACTCACATGTCCCAAACGTTGGGACAAAATCATGTTTCATTCTGAGACGTTAAACATGTCGCCAATTCTTACAGGGTACGATTGAACATAAAACCATACTTGGAATTCTCCCTTTAAGAGAATAAATAAAATTTGTTGACATTATACGGAGACTCGGCATCATCAGAAGTAGTGGAATTTTAGAGTCAGTTACTCGTCCCAAGTGTCTGACCGCACAGAGGGCCGTGATGGCCCTGCTAACTATGAGATAACTATGAGATTGAAATGCCAGCCTAGATATAATCTTGGGACAACTCTCAAGAATATCGGCAACCTGAATCTGGCAATTTCTTGATACTTACCAACGAAGAGAGATATATCAAGAGATAGGCTTCGACACAGACGGACTTCTTAACTCTATCTCGTCTGGGCATTTCGCCCCTTCTTCTAAATATTTTTCTTACCCCTTGGGCCAGGGGGTTGAAACTTACCGTACTATATCCTGGGGTCAAGCTGTACCAGAAAATTTACAATCCACGATGACCACCTTCAAAACAGGCACCTTTTTGTCGATTTTCGGTCAGATGTTTCAAATATTTTATTTATGTGTTTTCCTTGCAAAAACTTCACGATAAATTAATAAATAAGAGTCTGGTGTGAAATAAAATATAATTTGCCCGATTTTACACCGAAAAGCAGGAATTTTGAAGAAAAATGTCGAAAATATAACTTTTCTGGTAACCCACATATCCGCCATCTTGAATTTACCCATGATCCTCTATTCGGAGATTTATGCAAATAAGCTCAGACTGACCCCAATATGATAAACTGAAAAGTCGGGGAGGATTAACTTTCCGGAGATAGGGAATAATGTTTGGTAGGGGGTCATCGGCCAGGCCAGATAGGGTTAAATAATCCAATGATAATTTGACGTCCCGGAAGAGAATATACCTCTTTCAAGTTTGCAGATGGTTTACTACAAATGTGAACGCAGGTTGAGAAGAAAGTGATGTTCCTCTGATTGATGAATGATATCGTATTGCCTCTATAGACGCACAAATAGTTGAAATGAAGGGCATGGCAGACGCTACTTTATCTACCAAATCTGTATGCCTGGAAGCGAACATCCAATTCCTAATTGCGACATCCACAGTACTTTCCTCTTAGAAAATTGGCTTTCTCCAGAGAGAAACCTGATCTATATGACGGACCTTCATGCCAAAATACGATATAGTCCAGCCGATAAGCACATAAAATATGCAAGATTTTGCGCTTTTTCATACAGGTGTAAAACTGAGCACACTGATACTACTTCAGAAGCTGAACATTTTCTGATATAGTCCATACTGATCAGTGGCCACTGATGACACATACAGACCTTTAGTGGCTGATTGTAGTTTTGTGAAGGTGAACGTGGTGGGGAATGAAGCGCTTGGTCGGCGTCGGACCTCATATATATATGTGTACAAGAACTTGCATTCTATTAATACTTCCTGGTTTGGGCCATTTCTTCTCTCTAACGGTCACATAGTTCATCAGATGACTTGATTGGGTTACTACATCATCGTTCCTAAATATTTTGTATATAATATCGCTCACGCATGTGAGAGGGGCTGTGTGGTCATGCAACTATGTCCACATGAACAACTACAATAAAAGCGTGCCTGTGATACAAATCATCGCAGGTATCAGTTTTAGTTCTTGTGATGTGTGTTTAAAAAAGTATGCAGTCAGTAAACTTGCCTATGGTGTCGTATGACTGCGCCTGCATCTTTTTCACCATCCTTTTCATGTTGCGCTTAATTAATGTCGTTTTCAATATTTCTCCGGTTATATCACGACGGTATGTACCAGGATATGACGGCACCAACAGTTCCTATTATTCAGGAGACTGATCAGCCTAAGCAGTACAGCACCCGGTGAATTAGCATCAGGGCGGCAAAACTACCTTTGTGAGGTACATGTTTTAATAATAGAAAGCTCTGAGCAAGGGAATATGAGAAAGTTATATGCTGATTTACAACTGAAATCAACAGTTTGGGAATTGACTTCGACCATTATGATGCTGTATTTCAAAAAGAGGAGAACTTATCCGTGTTTTCCAAATCGACTAATTTAGATTTACATGGGTTCCGTCGATCCCAAGAGCCCCACAGCGACCCATGAGCGTGATAGCGGCCCAAGAGCGTCATAGCGGTCCAAGAGCGTGATAGCGGACCAAGAGCGTCATAGCGGTCCAAGAGCGTGATAGCGGTCCAAGAGCGTGATAGCGGTCCAAGAGCGTCATAGCGGCCCAAGAGCGTGATAGCGGTCCAAGAGCGTCATAGCGGCCCAAGAGCGTCATAGCGGCCCAAGAGCGTCATAGCGGTTCAAGAGCGTGATAGCGGTCCAAGAGTGTGATAGCGGTCCAAGAGCGTCATAGCGGCCCAAGAGCGTCATAGCAGTTCAAGAGCGTGATAGCGATCCAAGAGCGTGATAGCGGTCCAAGAGCGTCATAGCGGCCCAAGACCGTCGCAGTGGGCTACCTACCAATGCCAGATATTCTTAACAGCATTGACAACCACTGACCAATTCCCGTCTTGGGAATGTGCTAGCGGTTATTTAAACTAGTTTCGTACACACAAAAAAAACCCAAAAAACAAAAAAACTGGACGACAAGATAGACCATAGATCGAGATTGGATTTTTGATGCTACATATTTCTGCATAATCGCTGAGGAGAAAAGCTCATTGACTGTTTATCATCAATGCGGTTGATTGCTTTTAACAGTCGTGATTCTCATCACCGTCAAGATTCGCTTGTTTCCGCACATATATCTGCTCGTTACTGCGGATAACAAACTGCTAAACACGGCATTAAATCAATTACTAATTTTAACCTTGGGTTGCCTGTGTGAGTTTGATAACAGTTAAGTGCCAACAGTCCGATACGTGGATGAAAGCTGAATTATTCGGTGTAATATATATGTATGCATCTCTTGTTTCACCGTACATTAGACTTTTCTTCTGGTTTATTAGCGCTTCTGGTTTCTGAGAGACTATGCCAACTAACAGAATTGTTAACCTCACAATATACTTATGTATTTCTTATATCGGAACGCTAAATAAGTACGGCTGGTAGTTGATTTAATTCGGCTTTGTTCGGACATCTCCGTCTTTGATATATCGAGATTTGTTCACCATTAAAATAGATATCTATTACTGAATATGTTTTCTGATGGTTGATATTTGGGGAATCGTTATGCCGATAACAATGAAACAAAAAAGAAGAATCGAAGAAGAAAAATGGACATGACGACGTCACCAATATAGCTCGTTATAATCGTTTATACATAAAGGATTATTCCATATCTGTGCTTCATACGAGTACCTTTCAATAAGCATGCAGCTCAGCTTTGATCAGAATGTCTAATGATACTAACTCTAAGAATCCTTCATTACCCTCGGTACAGCTGACGCACGATACCATTGTCAATACAGAGTTCAGCGTCTAACAGAAATGAAAATGACTCGAACCCCTGTGGGGTATGTGGGTTATATTGAGATTCATTGTCCCTAATATGATTAGAATACTAAAGCAAACGGTGAAACAATGTCTTATACATTTTTGTCTTATATCAGTGACGAGAGTGGAATAACAAATTGATTTGTGGCGAAGAAAAAAATTAGTTGTTGGAGGAGAAATATATGGTATAGAAAGAAGTTTCCTTTCATTCTATTATGTTTCACATTGTTAGGAAACCCTTTTTTGGCTTGTCGCTATATAGCTCACTATTGCTGAACGCGACGTTAAATCTAATTCGCTTTCTCTTTGGTAAAGGTTATTAAAGGTGAAATCCTTTGGATTTCAAATTTTTCTTTTTATATTCTTCGTGGGCTAGTTAATGATGGAAATAGCAGCCTATGTATTTCGTTTGGTTTTATTTGAAGTATTTTGTCTCCTGGTAGCTATTGAAAAATGCGTCAAAGTTGATATCTCAAGCCCGGCTAATTTGAAAAATGAAATCCGCACCGCTTATCTGCCCTTGTTTGACGCTGTTTTGTGACATCACATCAGACCACCTGACCGAGCGTCAGGTGGTCCTCCACAGTTTCGTAGTAATGGCCCCTCTCTAATTTCATAATACGATAGACTGCCCTTGTTCTGCTACATCATAATTCTTCTTGTCTTCTTAATAGCTTAATTATATCTATAATGCCATCCTATTCAGCATTATCAACGCTGCAAACGAGTACGTACAAATCGAGTGCTGGCTTCGTCTACACGCTGATCGGGATCATGGAGTAAAGTTTGTCCTGCCTCAGTTATGCCCCTTGGGTGTACCTAAAAATCGGGACTCATTTACGGGAAGAAAATCTGACAAAAAACGGGCAGGTTGACACCCACTTTTGTTTGCCTTTTTAAGTTGAGACCGGACCAGGGAAGGTGAGTAAGAAGTTTAATTGAAATCGCTCTTACAGATTTTTCTGGAAATTGAGCCGAATTTGACCATTTTTCGACATTTTTAAGGGGTTTTCTAGGAAAAATGAAGCAAGCATGGAGGAGAATGTTCGAGTTCGAGGTTACTGCATACTGTATTCCATACAGGAGTGATCTCCCCCTGGACTGAGATTTCGGTGGATATTATGGCAGAACGAGGTCCTATCAGAATGATATAAATTTGCCAGTGTAAATTTTCTTTACAAGAGAACCCATTTACAGTCCATAAAGGATGGAATGGATGTATATTATTATGGTTTTACAAATTATTTCTCAAGTTTCTGAAGTATTTCCCATGTTTCTAGGAGAAAATTGAGTGCAAAATTACCAATAATTTGACTTGGTTACATCGCTTATTTGCATTTTCCCGCGTTTCTGCTATCATTGGAAAGCGGAAAAGTAACCACGGCCTTCATATTGCCGAATGGATGACCATTATTAAGAAGAAATAGGTTAATTTTGAGTTTTGTTCTCGAAAATCCTGCTAGAATTGGCAAAATTGATCAAAACAAAGATGGGGTAGGGGGAAAGTTATCGGTCGGATTTCCCAAAATAATATGTATAACTGGCAAGTGTTGTATACCGCCATACTCGCAAACACTCTGAGATTACGATACATGTGAATAATTAATTTCGTAAAAAACATCCTGCCCCATCCTGCCCCTCCACAGTTTCGTAGTAATGGCCCCTCTCTAATTTCATAATACGATAGACTGCCCTTGTTCTGCTACATCATAATTCTTCTTGTCTCCTTAATAGCTTATATCTAGAATGCCATCCTATTCAGCATTATCAACGCTGCAAACGAGTACGTACAAATCGAGGGCTGGCTTCGTCTACACGCTGATCGGGATCATGGAGTAAAGTTTGTCCTGCCTCAGTTATGCCCCTTGGGTGTGCCTAAAAATCGGGACTCATTTACGGGAAGAAAATCTGACAAAAAACGGGCAGGTTGACACCCACTTTTGTTTGCCTTTTTAAGTTGAGACCGGACCAGGGAACGTGAGTAAGAAGTTTAATTGAAATCGCTCTTACAGATTTTTCTGGAAATTGAGCCGAATTTGACCATTTTTCGACATTTTTTAGGGGTTTTCTAGGAAAAATGAAGCAAGCATGGAGGAGAATGTTCGAGTTAAATTTTTCTATAACATAGCAGTGTTATATCTTAAAATAATAGTTTCATCATGCTCTTTCAGAAAATATATACATTGCGACAACTGGTGGCCGAAAAACGGACCCATAGTCTATTCCATGCCGAATAAAGTCTCCGGATTGCACCCTTTTGGAGGCATAATGTGGAGTCTATGCATTATCTTAATGCTAGACTCCGTTACAGGCACAGAGATATCATTACGCCAGATTGTTTAATTTTGACTGCCTAGTTATACCTGAAGCGCTATTTTCGGAAGCAGGTGGAAAGAAGACCAGGAGTTCGATTAAAATAATCCACAGTGTGTCCATTAGTATACAATTGGGTTTACTGCATACTGTATTCCATACAGGAGTTATCTCCCCCTGGACTGAGATTTCGGTGGATATTATGGCAGAACGAGGTCCTATCAGAATGATATCAATTTGCCAGTGTAAATTTTCTTTACAAGAGAACCCATTTACAGTCCATAAAGGATGGAATGGATGTATATTATTATGGTTTTACAAATTATTTCTCAAGTTTCTGAAGTATTTCCCATGTTTCTAAGAGAAAATTGAGTGCAAAATTGCCAATAATTTGACTTGGTTACATCGCTTATTTGCATTTTCCCGCGTTTCTGCTATCATTGGAAGCGGAAAAGTAACCACGGCCTTCATATTGCCGAATGGATGACCATTATTAAGAAGAAATAGGTTAATTTTGAGTTTTGTTCTCGAAAATCCTGCTAGAATTGGCAAAATTGATCAAAACAAAGATGGGGTAGGGGAAAGTTATCGGTCGGATTTCCCAAAATAATATGTATAACTGGCAAGTGTTGTATACCGCCATACTCGCAAACACTCTGAGATTACGATACATGTGAATAATTAATTTCGTAAAAAAACATCCTGCCCCTTTAAGGCATAATAGTGGAGTCTATGCATTATCTTAATGTAGACTCCGTTACGGAGCGGAGATGTATCATTACGCCAGATTGTTTAATTTTGACTACCTAGTTATACCTGAAGCGCTATTTTCGGAAGCAGGTGGAAAGAAGACCAGGAGTTCGATTAAAATAATCCACAGTATGTCCATTAGTATACAATTGAGGTTACTGCATACTGTATTCCATACAGGAGTTATCTCCCCTGGACTGAGATTTCGGTGGATATTATGGCAGAACGAGGTCCTATCAGAATGATATAAATTTGCCAGTGTAAATTTTCTTTACAAGAGAACCCATTTACAGTCCATAAAGGATGGAATGGATGTATATTATTATGGTTTACAAATTATTTCTCAAGTTTCTGAAGTATTTCCCATGTTTCTAAGAGAAAATTGAGTGCAAAATTACCAATAATTTGACTTGGTTACATCGCTTATTTGCATTTTCACGCGTTTCTGCTATCATTGGAAAGCGGAAAAGTAACCACGGCCTTCATATTGCCGAATGGATGACCATTATTAAGAAGAAATAGGTTAATTTTGAGTTTTGTTCTCGAAAATCCTGCTAGAATTGGCAAAATTGATCAAAACAAAGATGGGGTAGGGGGAAAGTTATCGGTCGGATTTACAAAAATAATATGTATAACTGGCAAGTGTTGTATACCGCCATACTCACAAACACTCTGAGATTACGATACATGTGAATAATTAATTTCGTAAAAAACATCCTGCCCCTTAAGGTGGCCCTCCGCAGTTTCGTAGTAATGGCCTCTCTCTAATTTCATAATACGATAGACTGCCCTTGTTCTGCTACATCATAATTCTTCTTGTCTTCTTAATAGCTTATATCTATAATGCCATCCTATTCAGCATTATCAACGCTGCAAACGAATACGTACAAATCGAGTGCTGGCTTCGTCTACACGCTGATCGGGATCATGGAGTAAAGTTTGTCCTGCCTCAGTTATGCCCCTTGGGTGTGCCTAAAAATCGGGACTCATTTACGGGAAGAAAATCTGACAAAAAACGGTTAGGTTAACACCCCTTTTTTTGCCTTTTTAAGTTGAGACCGGACCAGGGAACGTGAGTAAGAAGTTTAATTGAAATCGCTCTTACAGATTTTTCTGGAAATTGAGACGAATTTGACCATTTTTCGACATTTTAAGGGGTTTTCTAGGAAAAATGAAGCAAGCATGGAGGAGAATGTTCAAGTTTTTTTTCTATAACATAGCAGTGCTATATCTTAAAATAATAGTTTCATCATGCTCTTTCAAAAAATATATACATTTAAGTGATTTGGGTTGAAAGTTTTACGGCAACTGGTGGCCGAAAAACGGACCCATAGTCTATTCCATGACGAATGGCAGAATCCCTGGAGTGCACCCTTTAAGGCATAATAGCGGAGTCTATACATTATCTCAATGTAGACTCCGTTACGGAGCGGAGATGTGTCATCACGGCAGATTGTTTAATTCTGACTACCTAGTTACATCTGAAGCGCTACTTCCGGGGTCAGGTGGAAAGAAGACCAGGAGTTCGATTAAAATAATCCACAGTGTGTCCATTAGTATACTATTGAAGTTATTGCATATTGTATTCCATACAGGAGT
>JAVTVY010029286.1:0-128937 GCA_036873755.1 Hanleya hanleyi
GAAAGAATTGGCTCACTGGATAATGTTAGTCCCAAAGGAGAACCCACTCATGGACATTTGCAATATGGGATGTGGCCTCTTCTTTTCTTCATCTCGAGCTGTAGAACACGATGGGAGCACAGGGGCTCGTTACTGTTGTTAATTGGTTAATTAGGTTGATTATAGGGGGGTCCAGGTAGGGAACATTTATTCCCTACCTCGACCCCCCCCCCATATAATCAACCTAATTAACCAATTAACAACAGTAATGAGCCCCTGTGAATGGGAGGGGTCTCGAGGCCATGCGTGGACTTTTGTTGAAAAGTGCTGATGACGCACGCGCAGTAGGCAGGCAGATCGAGGTGGACGTTTTGGGGTCTAGGTGGACCCATAATGGTCCGATTGGTTCGTGTGAGGTATCAGTTTGAAGCACCCGTGGGGGAGCATCCGACTGGATGAGTGTAGCGTGAAACTGACGTCATTATGCGCATGGGCAGTAAAAAAGGGTATTTGAATGGACGTTCCAGGGTCGAGATGGACCACTATTGGGCCGTGGGAGGTGTCACAAAAGTGCATTGGAAGGGCCGTTTTGGGGTCGAGATAGGCTTCTTGTGGTCCGAATGGGCCGTGGTAGGTGTCACTATGTAGCACTCATGGGGGGAGCGTCCGACTGAATGGATATGGCGTGGATCTGACGTCATTCTGCGCATGCGCAGTAGAAGAAGGATATTGGAAGGGCCGTTTTGGGTCGAGATGGGCGCCTTAGGGGCCGTGGGAGGTGTCACTATGTAGCACTCATGGGGGAGCATCCGACTGAATGGACATGGCCTGGAACTGACGTCATTCTGCGCATGCGCGGTAGACAATGAATATGGGAATAGACGTTTTAGGGTCGAGATGGGTCAATATTGGTCCGATTGGGCCGAGGGAGGTGTCGATATGTAGCACTCGTGGACTAGAGTCAGACTGGGGGTGATATGCTCCGGCACTTGGGGAGTAGTAGGGAAAGGGGTGATTAGGAAGTGCAAATGAGCGCGTTTGGGGAGAGGTGGCCATGTTCGCTCTCACCTGGAAAAGATACCTTAGCGTATGTGAGGAGGTGCAGGAAGAGGATGAGGAGAAGGAAGAGCAGGAGGAAGAGGAGGAGGAGAAAGTGGAGGAGGGAGAAGAAGAGGAGGATGAAGTTGAATGAGTGAGTGAGTTGTCATATTAGGTCGTTTGTACACCATTAGCCTCAGTCTGTAATCACGCTCTGACCGTGTACCATGTCGTGTACATGTACGTTCTGTCAGACAACCTTCTCTCGTCGCGACCATATGCTGAGACATATTCAATGCAAACACAACCAAGAGACACCACCGAGTTCCTCTATGGATCCACCAAGTGGAGTAGAGCATCCATGATGGTCAGCGGCCCTACGGGATGTGGCAAGACGTCATGGGTGATGAAATTCTTAGAGGAAGGGCCCCTCAGCTATACCCGTATAGTTTGGTGCTACAGCCAGTTGCAGCCCGCCCGCTTCGTCCCAGAGATTCCTCACGATATCGATCAAGCGTACTTTTTCGACTCCGAGCAGACCAACGTCGTAGTTCTAGATGATCTGATGAGTGCAGCCAAGGACAATTCACACGTTGCCGACTTGTTTACCAAGGGATCCCATCATCGGAATCTGTCCGTCGTCTATTTGACTCAGAATCTCTTTCCTCAAGGGAAGGCGTCCAGAGATATTGCCTTAAACTGCCAATGCTTCGTGTTGTTCTCCAATCTCATCGACAGAGCACAAATTCGTGTGTTTGGTAGTCGAATTTATCTTCAGAACGTCGACCATTTCATGCAGGCGTTTCAAGTCGCGACAAGTCGTCTGTACGGCTACCTGTTCGTGGACTTAAAAGCTCATACTCCCGAAGATCGCCGATTGACGACCACATGTTACCCGGTGAGGGGTCACCACAACGTCATATACCCCTACACCATCCACCGAGTTCAAATCTGGCAGCACCCGTCCAACAGCAGCAACCCGCCCTCATACAGCGGGTCCCCTGCATACCATCAGTCCCGGAATATCACCCAACCGCGAAGGACCAACCCACACCCGTACAAGAGAATGAGCACAATGTGAACTCGAGGCTATTGAAGGATTTTTTCAAAGAAAGCATGGACGCCGCGATGGGCGAGACGTTGGAGGCCACAGAAAACAAGTTTCATCACAAAGGGTATTCGAAATAGGAAGCCGCAATTTTAGCCCATAAAACATTGATACCCAGATTACGACTGGCTTCACGTCAGCAGTATGTTGACCTCGTGACTCATATAAAATTGCTGGACAAGGACCCAGTCCATAAAAGAACAGCGTTGATGTTGAAAACTCCAGGCATGAGCTGCACAGCGGCGTAAGTCAGAGCGCTGGCTCAAAAGAAACATTTGTTTGGACGCATCAAGATCAAGAGCGTCCCACTATAAGTACCTCACACGACATCATCCACCTTATCATGAGCACTACTGAGTCCACCTGGCTTGATGTAAACTTTGAACCCAACAATGAGGATATTCTAGCTGAAGCCTTACTTCAAGCCGACGTTCAAGTCGATGCTATTATCGATACAGCTCAAGAGTAGAACCACCTAGACCGTTCAGCACCAACGCATGCGTTGTCATCTTATCACGCTCATAGATGACATCCAATGAGTGACCCGGGTATGTCTTCTGCTGCGTAAGAAACAGATAATACCCGAAGAGGATACAAACATAACTACCCGTGCCCAGAATCTGTTGACCCTGCATGAGGCATTTCAAACCTTTATGGAGACGCAGCTGGAGACGGGAAATTATCTTCTTCAACCCCCAACATAATAATGTCCGTCCATAGATGATCGACAATGCATAAGGCGTTCGGATAGGGCATTAAGGCGTTGAGACGGGCGTTACGGCGTAACGACTGGCGTTGACGGTCGTCACTGCATTTCGGTGAATTAGTGTCAATTCCATGAAATATCTAGAACTATCAGAGCTTCTGACGACGATACAGCTCACCAACCCCCAGTGTACGAGTTTTCACAGTGAAACAGCTCACCAATTACCAATATACGAGTTGTCAGAGCATTTCCATCATATCTCTCTAGATTTGTATCTAATACCGCTTATGCCGGTGCTAGGGGCCGTGTGATCATGTCATCCAAGTTGCCACATGAACAGGTACAATAAAAGCGTACCTGAGATACAACACATATCACGAATCGTTAGATTCTTGGTATGTGCTTTAGAATAGGTGCACCAGAAGACTATACTGTGAAGTCTTGCGGCTCTGTCAGTATGCCGGCACCTCTTCCCACTTCCCTTATATGTGTTGTAATCTGAACTATTTCACCAGGGCGTGGAAGCGTTAAGCTGGGCGTTGATGGGCGTTACTGTCCATAAAAGCAAGCGTATGCCAAAAGACGCGCACAGTCGACGTTCAACCCTCAAGATGGGTTATACATGCTCTGAGTGTGAACGCACGTTCACCAAACATTACGATATGATGCAACTCCAGAAGAATATGCATGGGATTGAAGACACCGAGGAGCCCGCTGAGGTGGATGCTGATACAGAGACTGCTGAGAGTCCACCGACTGATACCGAAACAGAGACGGATGAGAGTCTATCTACTGATATGGAGAGCTTGACCTCAGATAGTCAGCTTACATCCCAGGGAAGCGAGAAAGAACCTACCTTCTGAGATCTTATTGTGCATGAATCTATTAATATTCACGCTGCGGCGATCGAAGACGCCGGAGAGGATAACTTACAACAGGCGTACATCAAAATGCGCCCCTACATCAGGAAAACAGCCATGGCGATCTATGCACGGTATAGGCAGCTACCGTTTAAAATGAAAGGCGACCCCATGCACAGGTCCATCATGAAGACCAAGCGTCACTTGGAAGAGGATATGGGATAATCACCCGCCGAGATCCTGGAAAATGCGATCAAAATGCGCAAACAACTGTTTCGGAACATGTTGCCGTTACAGTATCCCGGCCTGCCCGACGATGCTTAGCCCAAAAGCTACCCTGGCCGAAGATTGAACTTTCTCAAACGACGACTTCTGATTGGACAACAGCATACTTGAATTGTAAACATACCCAACGCGGTTCCCCCAGCGTGGGTATTATGTACTGGAGGGGATAATAAAATGATTGACCTGTCATCCTTGTTGTTGTTCTCTCATCTGTCTACATCAATGCGTTATGCTAGGGTGTTAAGGCGTTAAGATGGGCGTTAAGGCGTTAAGATAAGGCGTTAAGGATATTGAGCCCTCATACAGACACTTTTACACACCCCTTAGAATTTGTCTTTATACAGATAAAGATAAGATAAGATACAGATAAGTATGCCTTATAGCTATGGTAATGTATATATTTGTTGAAATCGTAGTTCTTGAGGATTCCAAATATATAAATGTGTTCACTGTAAATCTGTAGCTTATGAAGATATTTGAATTTTAAATAATAATTTTAAAAACTGAGCCTTCTTTTTAAATGGCTATTTAAAAAAAAATATTCAACTTAACGTAACTAACATCATCATTTCCTGTAGAACACCAGTCCAACAGGAAATATCAATTTATCAGTTTTATCAATTTTGGCTTAGTTCTCATTCTATTTACATTTTATGGAATATTTCTTCACAAAATTGAGCAACTCACAATTTTGAACTTTTATGTTGAATTAAATGTCAATATAATAAGAACTAGACCAAAATTGACAAAACTTCGTGTTGGAGTTGTCTTCTACAGGAAGTAATGATGTAAGTGACGATAAGTTGAATACTTTTTGAAAATAGTCATTTAAAAAAGTAGGCTCATTTTTTCAAATTAATGTTAAAAAATTCAAATATCTTCACAAGCTACAGATATACAGTGAACACATTTATATATTTGGAATCCTTAAGAAATGCGCTTTCAACAAATATATACATTACCCCCATAGCTATAAGGCATACGTTTATCTGTATAAAGACAAATTCTGGAGGGTGTGTAAAAGTGTCTGCAGGAGGGCTCAGTACCCTTAAGGCGTTAAGATAGAGCGTTAATGCGTTACTGTAAAACTGTCCAGAAAGGTCACAGGGCAAATGTACTGGGTTTCTGCTTTCTCTACTACTAAGATGCAACTTGACTTTAAACAAGCTTTCT
Organism: Hanleya hanleyi; assembly: GCA_036873755.1. NCBI lineage: Eukaryota > Metazoa > Mollusca > Polyplacophora > Lepidopleurida > Hanleyidae > Hanleya > Hanleya hanleyi. The sequence goes on from JAVTVY010029286.1 coordinate 5,150, forward strand.
CTATATTTGATGCCGTCACATTAGTTTTCTCCACACGGTATAATAGCGGCCCATTAGGAGCAAGGATGGCACACCTCTAATCCCAAAACTCTCGCCTTAAATGCTCGTTCTATACTACTCCACCGATGCGCATTCGCGGCATTGCACTGCTTTTACTCCACACCAGCTTCACTATAAAACCTCCCACGGCCCATTTGGACCAGCATTGACTCATATCGACCCTAAAACGTCTATTCAGACCACTAGGGGCCCATCTCGACCCCAAAACGTCTATTCCCATACTCTTTATCTACCTCGCATGCGCAGAATGACGTCAGTTCCACGCCACATCCATTCAGTCGGCTGCTCCCCCTCGAGTGCTACATATTGACACGGCCCAATCGGACCAATAGTGACGTCCATTCAAATACTCTTTTTCTATTGGGCAAGCGCAGAATGACGTCAGTTTAACGTCACACTCATCCAATCGGATACTTCAAACTGATATCTCACACGATCTAATCGGACCAATATGGGTCCACCAATACCCCAAAACGTCCACCTCGATCTGCCTGCTTACTGCGCATGCATCATCAGCACTTTTCAACAAAAGTCAACGCATAGCCTTCCATCGTGTTCTATAGCTCGAGATGAAGAAAACAAGGGGCCACACTCCATACAGCAAATATCCATGAGTGGGTTCCCTATTGGGATTAACATTTTCCAGTGCGCGATTTTGACAAGAGCAATTTGACACCTCTTGATCTTTGACCTCTGAGTGCACTTTGTGACGTCACTTCCCGTTCCGGTCACATGACCGGAAGTGACTTTTGACCTCTGCGCAACATTATTATCCGTAAGGCTAAATTCGGGTCTATTGACCTACTTTCGTGAACAAATTGAGGCCCTTTGACCTCTGAGTCTGGTCACGTGACCGGAAGTGACCTATGACCCCTGCGCACCATTATTATCCGGTATTGTGCGGAGGGGTCAAAGATCACTTACGGTCACCTGACCGGACTCAAAGGTCAAGGGGCCTCAATTTGCTCACGAAAGTAGGTCAATGGACCTGAATTTAGCCTTACTATACTACTAAGAGGCAATCACAGAATGTGATTGGATAGTTGATGTTGTGCAAGTCACCCATTTTACGACTCGCATATTGCGGCCCGAAGCAAAATATACTGCTTACCAGCGCGTGACCATAGTATCCACCATTATTGGGATAATCCAGGGAAGACTGATTTCCACATATCACACACATTACATTACCAATTATATCTGAACATATTTAACAGGTATATTTCACTCAAAACTTTTAGCTATAAAACCGTAAGCATGCTGTATATGAGATAACGGCTCGCATATTCTCCGTGATTTATAATTAACCCTTTGTTCTGACAGATGCTTTAATCCATAATTAACATTCTCATCAACAAGTTCAGGTTGGATGGCTTATAAACAGGCGCGAAAATAGGTAACGGAAAGTGTGAACTTGTATTTATCGGAAAATGTTCATGAATCCATAAATAATGCGTGTACTTAACGTCCGTCTCATCGGAATCGTATATTGTAAGGGTGCGAACTCTATCGAGTTACTTGATCAATGATTAATAATTAAAACTTAATTTTCGTAGCGAACACGTATAGACAGTGGAGGTGATAAATATTTGAGTTGTACCCAGCTATGTTTCTAAATAAACTTACGATCCATCTTCAAGTACTATGTATAGGACATTATTAGGTCTGGTCCACAATCTTATTCCACACAGCCGGAATAATGGTGATAGCAATCACCAAATTAGGTGACGATAACTTCCCCAATAAATGGGAATCAGAACCATCACCATATGTCGTCGTCATCATTATATGGTTATGGCCATCACCGTTTATTGTTGATGACAATCAACATTTGATGATGAGGAGGCCTGGTTCTACACTCATTGCTAATCATCATTATATGGTGATAGTCATCACCATTTATTGGTGATGACAAGGCCCATTTCCCAATAAATGGTGATGACCTGAAATCTGCAACCATTGCTTCTCGCCATTTATTGGTGACGACAAGGCTCATAAACCAATAAATTGTTATGAACTGACCTCGTTCCCATTTCAAATTTGTCATCACCAATAAATGGTGACGGGCAATCACCATTTCTTGATTTTCGAACACGGACAATTCAAAGTGAACACGGTTAACCCAGTATTCGTAATGTCCACGATAAAATTATTCTCGTCTGGTTCAATCTCATTTTAGAGAAAGAGAATCAGGAGGACTCTGTGAATACCCTTATATAACTGCTTTGAATTTTCCATTTCAGATAATCGTATTGTTACTCAGTTTGATATTTCCATATGCAGTACAGATAAACGTATTCTCATTATCATCAGAGATTGCATCCGCGCCTGCGTAACGACAATATGTAAACCCCTGATAATATGAGGACGGGATGAATGGCATTCACGAGATTCAAAGGCTATAACCCATCCGTCATCTTCTTCCCCTTATCGCTTCAGTTTACTCTCACGACATACTCTCTAAACTAATTAGATTGAAAATCCAATCTATATAACATAGATTGGATCTTGTACCTGTTTCCAATCTTCTCAGATTTAAATGTAACAATTCTAGCGATTGGCATTATTTTCTATCTATTGAAAAAGAGCAGAACGAATCTACCGTTGAAAAATCAATATAAAAGCTCTTAATACACTGGAATTTTCATATCGATTTTCAATCGGAAAAGTTTGGTCATTATAATTCCTATCTAATTATTTAAGAGAGTATATACTGTTATTCAAATTCCGTATCAATCATTGTATAAATGTGACGAATATGTTATATCATATGGCAGTTTAATCATGTTGTATGACCAGTTTGAATACTGAGGGAGAAAAGACAACAAATCATCCACGTGGCTGTTAAGGTCATATCTCTTCAGTTATATCTACCACAATAAACCATTATTGCATTGTACTTTGTCACGGTTCAAATTCTACATTGTATATATGATATCGTACGCAAAATTTAATTCACAGGTGTACTGATACTAGTAGGCCGTAAAGTGAATATGTCGAGGGCCCATATCTATCGGGGCGAATAATGCAATTCATGTTAAAGATATATTGACCTATATATAATAGGTTTATTACAGCGTTTTCTGCATAAGGTACAATAAATAATATTATAACATATCGTGTATATTAATGTACAAATTACCCAGGGTGAATCACGTAAAAATATTTTAACCATTTTAGTAGCATGTCACGATCGCCGAACTCATATAACACCCAAATACAATACAATACATAGGGTCTCACAAGATGTACATTTGTTAAGCGTACATATTGCAAGCATATGTTGAGTTGCATTTGTTTTAGTTTACTTCTAACCGACTTCATCGATTTGAGATGAGACATTCTGGTTCAATGTGGCACTGATTGAGCCAGTAAGCTGATCTAATTGAGAAAACGCGCATGGTCACGTGAGAAGAACACAGATCACGTGTGGAGTGCTAATTACAATTATATGCTGATATTTGCCGTACACACCTGATATATGCGTATTAGCCTACAGAGAGGTACTGACAAGACAGCCAAAGTACAGGGCCATGAACGTGAGAATGAACGGTATGCAGCACAGCTAAGTATCAGTGATAAAAACTCTCTCACGCTGTATTTATACCGGTATCCCATTCTTGTCATCACCGCCGTAAGATTGAGTGAGGTGCTATTTTTACCGTTTCTTCAACATTATAAGTACATCGAAGCTTGAAGGTAAAGAGAAACTATATGTACACGGAGGTATACATGTACCAGTTATAATATCGAGTTAATGGGAGAAACAGTGCTTTACTGACGGCTTGTACAACATATTGGACGGAGAAAGTCGTAAATCCTGCCTTCTCGAGTACCGTACACAGATTGAGAGGTTCCGTTGAAGTGTTAACCGATCAATGGTGAAGATGACCTGGATGTGTAGGTAATTTTACCTATAGTCAGTCATTCAAACACTCCTGGCATTGCTCAAGGTAATATTCGCATACTTCACTGCACAAACTTACAAATTGACTATACACGTATATGTGTACGGAGCAGTGCAACGTAAGTTTAGCTGAATAATCCTGAATGGTGAACAACGTAAGAATCAGAAGTTTATTTTACTTGGCTATTCCTCTCTGTCAGTAGTCGATATTAACAGAAGGCGGAATTGAACTTTTGCTGGAACATTTTGGCTCTGTTGAAAAATAGCGTGTGTGTACTCTCTGAGTGATAACTTCGGACGGAGTCACAGATTGTAACGCTCAGCTGGACACATAAGGCAAACATTATGGGTTATGGAGTTCACAGATTTGTCGGACCGGTTGATGCCAATCTTTTCTGTGGTATTTGTAGTTCTGTCTTGGAAGACGCTGTTTTAACTCCATGTGGGCACAGTTTCTGCCGGCAATGTCTAGAAACGTGGTTAAGTCGACCGGCCACGAGTTCATGTCCGGAATGTCGGAGTTACATCGATACTTCAGACATTAAACCAATCCTGGCCATCAGGAATCTCATCAATGGCTTCGAAATAGAATGTGATAACAACGAACGAGGTTGTAAGATCATTGTGAAATTGGATGGATTGCAAAAACATTTGGAGACTTGTGGTTACGAACCCGTTGAATGTGCCGGGTGTGGAGAATGTGTTAACAAGTTAGATTTAGCCTCCCATCAGATAGGATGCGAAGCCATCGCCGCTGCCATTCGAGATGAGGAGTCGGTTCAGCGCCAAGAAGAATCATCGGCTACTTCAAACGGACAATTTCAAGCTCCGGAAATATCCGAACTCCTCTGCCGAGTAGCTTCTTTGGAATTTCAGTTAAAATGCCTAAGACGTCAGCTCCAGATCGCGGATTCGAAAAACAGACTTTTGGAAAGGGAATACAAAAAAACCAAAGTGGAACTTCAAGAACAGAGAAGCGAAATACGCGATCTGCAATATTCAGATTTTGACCTGGGATATGATTACGGAAACACTCCCCAGAGTATAGCCAAACTTTCATTATGTATTGGCAAGTTTTTGTTGAGAAAACCGAACTACATCGACCGAGATCGCGTGTTTAGTGCCTGTAGAAGATGTTATGAGCAATATTCGAGGTGTGGAGACGAATATGAACACGATGTTCACATGCTCGTTGCCACAGCCTATGCCAGTAATTGGTTTGACGAGGACCAGCGGTTAAGTTTTCATTGTTGGTTACAAAGCATAGCACGCTATAGACAGTTCACACACAATCTGTCAATTTGAATTCCCTCCAAAATAATATATTCATAACTTATGCAAAATTGTACGTTCGATAGTTAGAATTGAAAAGTTGGCATAAAAAAAACCGCTTCGGGTGAGGAAATTTGGTGAATCGCTTTAACTGTTTGTGCATCATTATAATTTACCTGATGTCGGATGTATATGGTTAATGTAACGACGGACGTAACTGACCATATTTTTCGTTGTCATTTCGATCGAATATTTGGTCGCCAATATGACTCAAACTGCACCTGTCCAGTATATGCAGCTAGACAAAATGGATCACCAAAAACGGTGATGGCGCCGCCAAAAGTAAAAAGTGATGAGGTTTCAGCCTTCACCAGATTCATCACTCTAGTTCGTTGATGACCGTATGTTTTTTTTGTTCTCACCGTAAATCGTACACTAATGTTTCGATAAGCCATCTTCATCACATTTTGTTTTGCTGATGACAGGACTTCGTCAACCTTTTTGGTTGTGGATTTGGTCCTCATCACCAAATTGTGACGATGACCAGACCCCATCACCGGACAATATGATGAGCCATTTACACTTTGGGAAAGTTTGCGTTTTTCTACATCAGGTAGAGAATCGTTTCCATATATAGAAGCAAACATTTTAAGAGTGTGTATGAACCATCACTAGGAAAGGTGTGCTGTGTGTTTGATTGTGGTCGGGGATTGTGATTGTTTATACTCATGAGTTTGCAATGACGGGTGACTGTACTTCAGTTGTAACGTCAGTATGGATTTTCTGCGTTATTGGCAAAAACGTTGGATACCTGGGTGTTCTTTCCGAATGTTGTTTTCTTTATTCTTTTCAAATCAAATCATTCTGTCAGGCCTACGAAAATTGCTATTGCATGTTGGTTGCCAACCGATATACTTCGAAATAATTCGAAATAAATGGTCATTTGATCCAATGTTGAGCAGCGCAGTTTTTTTTATGTTCATTCGATTCATGTTATACCGCATATGCAACAACGAAAGGTTAGTTTATTGTGGAATAAAAGATCTATTTATACGATAACTCTATTCAAATATTCAAAATTGGGTTATTGTGTAGTATGGGTGCTTTCCCATTCGCTTAAACAGTCGGTGTCAACATTATATCTTTGCTATTTGAGCTCAACACAGCAGAAAGGAGAATGAGTATTATACTGAATAATTGGTGCGTCTCGTCGTCCATATTTGTTCTATAGCCCAGACCATATAAACATGAATACATATGGTAGAAAATATATAATGGTTTGGGTTTGACGGTGAGGTCACAAGATCTACGAGTCCGTCCAGTCTCAAAGGTTCTCGGGTTGGCCCGATTTGTGGGTAACTAAAACTGCTCAGACCACTTCATTGTAGCCATGATAATAAACCCTATGATTAGGTCTCTAAAACTTCGAAAATATACTTCCACAAATACGATGTATTTATACCTATTTGGATAGCTATAAATTTAGCCTTTTGATGTTACTTTACGATCAGTTTTATGTTTGGTGTAAGGGAGCTACGACAAAGCATCTCTCTGTCTCTCTTTCCAGAGCTCTCTCTGTATATACATATATATATCGACTAGTGGGTAGTGGAATATTAAGCTCTTTGGGCCACAAACAGGTTGAGGATATCGGGGTGGGTAGGACGGAAGTAACGTCATCACCGGACGCGACTTCACCACCAAAAGTGACATCATTACCGGAAATGAATCACCGTAAGTGACATCATCACCGAAAGTTACAACATCGACGGAAATGATGTCATCACAGAAAGTGACGTAACACAAGATCAGGTTGCGGGGTCAGGATCATTATTACGATCAAGGAGGGATCAGGGAGACATGCCCAGGAGCGAGTGAAAATGTAAAACAGGATCGATAACGGTTACCAGTGAATAGATGATAAAGGATCAAAATATTTATTATGGATAAAAATTCTGAGTAAAGGACTGGAGAAGGAGTAAGATTAGGATATAGGTTATGCTAACTCATTATATAATAATGCGGATATAGTACAACATTTGAACACATCAATGTAAATACATAACAGTGTATTTTTTTATTTTTTTTTACATTTTATAACTGTTTTGAATATTCACAATTTACTTGTATTACCCCTAACATAATGTTGTTTTTGTGTAATGTCGTTTGGTTTGACAACGAATCATACGGTTGTAATACTTTCGAACTAGTCTATTTTCCATCTCTGGAATATAGTCCTTCTTTGCCATGTCACACAATTCATCTTCGTCATAGTCTGGATTCAAATAATACTGCTATCTCTGGTTCATACTCCACGTAAATATACGTATTGTATACAATAGCCAAGTTTGGAGACAGCAGTATGTCTAGACTTGAGCCTTTTCAGCTGCACAAAAACTCAGACAATATCTTCCTAAATGAAGTATCTACTCTATCCCTCTTCAATATAATCACTATATTCATCCTTTATAGATCACCGAATATGTATTTCCATACATTACATTTGATACGCTTCAGAATACTAATAGGATAGTCTATCTCTCCGGGATGAATACATTCTTTATAATCACTCACATCGTCTGAATATTACCGGTATTTTATTTTACTTTTATTTTTCACTCCTATTCATGATCTGATCCCGACCCTGAAACTCATCATCTACATACCTTTTTGAGCCAAGGTGGGGTGGATCTCGTATAACCCGCCTACAGCTTATGCTACATGTACAGCCTTTTCAATCTCCATCGGTTTACGACTTGTTAATGTGATACCTTGAAATAAATTTGTCTTCAGCCCTTGACGTTCCTGGGTATTCTGTTTGAGGTCGATATATAAATGTTCATAAGGTAAAAAGGTCGCACTTCACACATTTAATATCAAGTCGAGTCTCATTGGATAATTAAATACACCATGACAAGATGTCATAGGACCCCACAAGCAAATATACCGACTGAATATTCTAAAAAGAAATGTATCTCAGCCACGCTGTTATTTTATCGACGAACTATGCTTGTCGATGAGATTAATGGAAAGAACTACATACTGGCAACTTCAACTGATAATCTGGAAGCTATACCCTAATCGAATACATTGTGTGCTATATAAACAACAGATACGTCATCGTGGTGCACGTGGGAACAAATCTGAAATTCCCGTTTGCTGTTTGACCTCTATCATAAGATCAACCTCTATTATCAAATTTCTGAAACTGGGATCTCGTATCCATCAACTCGTAAATTCGTCGGTATACCCTTCACAAATCTATACCGGTTACTGTCAGAATCATATCCTCGAGTACGGACTGCCATTTTCTGTACGAGTAAATAATTCTCTGCCGAATGGGTCTACATATCATTCAATGCCTCGTAATAATGCATCTATGCGCTTAGTTGTTCCGCTTCCAGCAGGGTCAGCAACTTTTAGAAGATCACAGACATTTGAAAGATCACATAAACGACAGAGAATGATATGTAGACCCCATTTTACAGATAATTATCTGTTATAGCAAATGGCAGTCTGTATTAGAGGATATCATTCTGAGAGTACCCGATATAAAATTCATTCGAGGTATATCCATGAATTTAGAAGTTGATGGATACTTTGATCCTGTGCGAGAAATTTGATAATAGTGGTTGATCTTATGACAGGGGTCAAACAGGACACGATAATTTGATACTTATTTACCACAGAATCGCACCATGACAATGTATTTGCTGTTTATATAGTACAGAACTTATTCGATCAGGGTAAATCTTCCGGATATATCGCTCGAATTGCCCGAGTGTTGTTCTATTCAATAACCTCATTGACAAGCAACATATTTCATTATTAGGTCGTCGTATTTTTCCAAGAAGATTCGACCATTTTAAGAAAATGCATGAAGATGCGATCTCTTCACCTTATGGACATTTATTGATCGATATCAAACCGAATACCCTGGAAAATTAAAGGCAAATGTACTTAAGGCATTACATCAACAAGTCGAAAGCTGAATGAGACTGGAACGGCTGTACAAGTAGTACAAGCTGGCGGCGGATCATACGAGATCCACCCCATCTTGGTTCAAACGGTGTCAAGATGGTGAGTTCCAACAGAGTCACACTCATATCGTTAATAGTGGAACTCAACGACGTAAAAGAAAATACTCTTCGGATGATGAAAGTGATTATGAAGAAAGTAATCATCCTAGCGAAATTGTTCAAACTACTAATATTCGGAAGCGAATAAAATATAATGTGTGGAAAGTCATGTTCGGTGATCCTTTAAAGGGTGAATTTAGTGATGATACTGAAGAGAGAAAGCAATATCATTTGAATCAAAACTATGGCGAAGCTGAAGCAAGTGACATGGCAAGAAGGACTATATTTCAGCGATGGAAAAGATACTACGCCAAAACGAAAATAATATTGAATATGGAGAAGGTAACTGGAAAATATGTGTCAGATTTTAAATGAAAAAAAATGTTAATGGTAAATTGTGACTATTGAAAAGAATTTTACATGAACATATTATTTATGTATGAGGAAAAATACAATGTTATGTATTTACAATAATGTATTGAAATATTTTACGATACATGGTTTATTAGTAACACATGTATTTTTACCCTATACTATATATTAGTTTAGAATCGTTGGAGCTTTCTCAGATCCCCTCCTGACTATCTAAGCCTACTTTCGGTTTGATGAGTCATTTCTACGTCAGTAGCGTATTTAATGGGTTGGTCTTTGTCCTAAGATATTTGAATAAGATAGCTTGAACATGATATACCTAAGCCACGCATGTGCGCTATGGTCTTCAAACTCAAAATTGAGTTACCTCCCCTTACTGTCTTGTCAATTATATTCAAGTAAATACATGGTTGTTCAGTATACGTTCGCAGTGGTATGGTGGTCGAAATGGAATGGTTATGTTGAATCAAACATGATCAACACGTGATTCTGAATGATTGAGTCCTTGAATTTGAACCGATCTTTACTCTCGAACCTGCACCCTGATCTTACAGCCATCTACTCAACATTTTTACCCTCACTCAATATTTTGATTATTGTTATCCAACCTATTTTACAACTTCACTCGCTTCTGATTCTGCCTCCCTTGTCCCGCATTAATCATGATCATGATCCTGAACCTGCACCCTGGTCTTGTGCTACGTCAATTCCTTTGATTACGTCACTTCCGGTAATGATGTCGCTTCGGTGATATTTCCCTCCTGGTAATGATATCACTTTCGGTGATGCCGTCAAGTCCGGTGATTTCGTTCCACTCTCTCCAGCCTGAAGCTGAAAAGTCACTGCAAGGTTAGTTAGTAAACATGTAGAAACGGCAAGAGAGCGAATTTCCCTTTCAAATGGAAGAGGGGGGGACGGGGTGTGATAGAAATGTGGGGTAAGGATAAAGATTGAAGGATAATGGAAGCGCGAAGGACGGTGGAAGAGGGGAGGATGATGGAAGAGTGAAGGAGGATGGTGGAGAAGAGGAGGATGGTAGAGAAGAGGATGGTGGAAGAGTAGAGCAAGGTGAAAGAGCGATAGCGAAAGCCTAGAGGATGATGAAAGATGAGAGGATAATGTAACAGTAGAAGATGGCTGAAGAGTGATAGTGGAAGATTTGGGTTGGTGGAATAGAGTATGATTGCCAGTGGAAGAGTGGAATCTGGTGAAGAAAGGCGGAAGAATGTAGAATGAATAAAGAGGACGGTGAAAAATTTGAGGATGGTGGGATAGCTAATGTGGAGGAGGGTAGAAATCTTGAGGATGATGGAATAGTGACTGCGGAAGAGTGCGAGGTGATGGAAAAGCGGAGTAGGGTGAAAGATTGGAGGAGAGTGGAAGAGGGTAGAAGTGTTGAGAATGGTGGAATAGTGAGAGCGGAAGTGTGACAATGGGAGATGATGGGAAAGTGGAATAAGGTGAAAGATTGGAGGATAGTGGAAGAGTAAAGGATGACGAATGAGTGATAATGGAAGAAGACTGGATGATGACGGAAGCATGAAAATGACAGAAAGGAGAATAGTAAAAGCCTTGCGGATGGTGAGAGACTGAAGGAAGGTGGAAGAGCGATTATGGAATTAGGCGATGATGGAAGAATGAAGGATAGTGGAAGAGTGGAGGATTATGGAAGATACTGAGTTTCTTCCACACAAAGAGTGGAGGTAAGCCTAGTGAAAGATGGCGGAGAAGCTGTGAGCTCACTTTGGGCGCTATGCCATGTGCAGTGGGGAGTGGCTGAAGAATGGAGAGTGAAGGATAATGGAAGACTGAAAGTGGAAGAATGGGAAGAGGATGGTGGAAGATTTGAAGATGGAAGAAAAGTGAAAGTGCGGAGGGTAGAAGACATGGACATGGTGGGGGAGTGACAGTGGAAGGGTGGACGTGTGAAGGAAGAGTGGGGGTGGTGGCAGAGTGAAAGTGGAAGAGTGATGGAGGATGGTAAAAGAATTGAGAATGGTGGAATTGCGAAAGTGAAGAAGTGGGGTAGGGTAGAAATCTTGAGGACGGTGCAGGAGTGACCACAGAAGAGTGGAGAATGATGGAAGAACGGAGTAAGGTGAAAGAATGAAGGATAGTGGAAGAGTGATGAATGATAGTAAAAGACTTGATGATGGCGAAATAGCGAAAGTGGAGGAGTGAAAAAAGGTTGAAGTCTTGAGGAGGGTAGAAGAGTGACCGTCAAAGAGTGGGGCATGATGGAAAGGTGCGAAAGGTGAAAGATTAAACTCATGTTATGCACATACACAAATGAAAAGATTAAGCAAATGTAAATGTAGTGTATAATGGTAAGTCACAACAAAAGTTGTCACTTTTTGTTGTAGACACAAATATACAAACACATACACTCTTTGGCCGTGCATGGCTGCAACACCTAACACTTAAATGACCTGAAAGCAAACACATCAGAAAATCACAAACTGAAACTGCAACAAAACTCAACCACTGCCTAGACAAACATAAGATCGTATGTGATGATGACATGGGAGAAGTTGAAGGCATCTAGGTCAAGATCAACGTCGATCAAACTGAGCCGAAATTTATGGAGGCTAGGTCAGTGTCGTATGCCATACAGAGTAAATTGAATGCGGATATTGACCTGTGATGAAACATGATAGTTCCGTCCGCATATGTGTAGACTTTTAAGTCGACAGTGAACCCGGCACTGGTAGTTGGCAAATATCCCGTGCCCAAGATAGAAGACATGTATGCCAACACGTCTGGGGGAGAGAAGTTTACAAAACTAGACTTAGCCGATGCCTACCAACAACTTCTTGTGGATGAGTGGTCGTGTCCCCTCTTGCCGATTAACACACAGAAAGGCCTTTTCCATTACAATCGTCTTCCCTTTGGTTTGCGTCGTCTGGAGCGATTTTCAACGCACGATTGAACAGATAATTCAAGGCCTCCCAGAGTCCAGGTTTATCAAGACGATATTTTGGGGACCGGTAGAGATGACCACGAACATTTGGAAAAATCTAGAAATGGTTCTGGAAAGGTTGAAGTCCGTTTGAAGAGAAACAAATATTCCTTCTTTCAAGCTTGTCCGCAGTCAATGATATCTTCGGCAGATGTTATGGTGCATTAATATCCAACCTTGCCTGTCCGTCTAGCATATGATGCAGTAGCGTATGGGATGGGCAGTTCGCAGATGCGGTGGTACTCGACGCCAGAGGTGGTAGATGAGTGGGAGGAAATTGAGGGCGGGTGCTCACTCTCTGGCCCGTCTATTGCTTCTTCTAAAACTAGTAGTAGTGTCTGTGCAGATCATGTATGATTTGGTGGCGCAGCGAGTTGCTTTTAATGTGGCGCAGTTCGACCGATGACCTTGAATGACAGTTCTGGACCCGCAGTGAGCGCATCGAGAATTAAGACGAAATACGGGGGCGTTTAGGCGATGACGTCACAAATCTAGCGATCACTCCCAAATGTCACGATAACTTCACATGTGACACGAAATCTAGCGATATAGTCGTGTGTATTATCAAATAAAACCTCGCACAAGTAGTGGGAAAATGGGGTTCCGAAGACACATGTGCAAGGAGCAGGGAGTTAGGAACATTGACGTCAGAAACTTTTGACCTGAACTTTTACCTCGTTAAATTTTGACATAGTGAACTTTTGACTTCGCTATGCTCTATACGCAGTTAGTCATTGCCATTCAGGTATATTCATGCATGAATGAATATTTCAAGTTGGAGCTTTTAGTGTGGGGAATATTGTACGAACTAGGTTACAACTCGAATTGGGCTATTTTCTCGCTCTAATGGTTTTGGATACGGAATGAATGCCTGCTGGTTCGGATTCTAAAGAGATTGTCTGTATAATTACAACGCATATAAGGGAAGTGAGAAGAGGTGCCGATATACTGACAGAGCCACAGGACTTCACAGTATAGTCTTCTGGTTAACCTATTCTAAAGTACTTACCAAGAATCTAATGATTCGTGATATGTGTTGTATCTCAGGTACGCTCTTATTGTGCCTGTTCATGTGCAACTTGGATGACATGACCACACGGCCCCTAGCACTGGCATAAGCGGTATTAGATACAAATCTAGAGAGCTATGATGGAAATGCTCTGACAACTCGTATATGGTAATTGGTGAGCTGTGTCGCTGTGACAACTCGTACACTGGGGATTGGTGAGCTGTATCGTCTTACCCAATACATGGGTATTGTATAAAGCACAGGTTCGTCCTTCGTTCCATTGTTTCATTCTAGCGTAACCCTGCAGGCGCGCCTATTGTCTGCATATCCTCTTATTAGATATAGTGCTACCATACTAGTGTGAAGTGAGAAGGGTATTGGGCATAGCGTGATAGGAGCAGACAGCAATGTAAAATGAGAAGGGAGCAAGGAATTAGACTAATGAGAATAGACATCTTAACCTATAGAGAAAAGGATTCCACGCAGCCATTTCACTCCAGTCGTTATATCAGAGCAGACGTGTAATTACATGACTGCGCTTAAGCGGATGGGGATAAGGGGAGGTAAATCGATTTTGAATTTTAGAGGCTACGACACGCATGTGCCACTTGCCTGGATCATATTCAAGCTATCTTCTTCGAAGACAATTAAACATACTAGTGACGTAACAATGCTGTCGTCAAATGGAAAGTAGGGTTATATATTCTGCATCGAAAAATTTGTAAGATTCAAACTAAACATAACCAGTATCGAAATTAGAAAAAAATGGAAGTGTCTCTAGTGCTGGTGTAGTATGGCAAATATACTAAGCCCCGAGACAAATAGAGCGCAAACCCAAGATATGGTGCAATGGAATTTGTTTAATCAAATGACAATATGACATTTTATCCTAATATAGATTAACTATCCATTAATCATTAAGATGTATAAGACCTACTTTATTAATAAATGTATACAAATATTTCAATTTCAAGCATAGAATTGAAAGTTCATAAACTCCATTAATTAAGTACACATGACTATGACGGCGCCTCATTTCCATGTTGGAATATAGTCCTTCTTTTATGTCATCCCATTCCATTCATCTTCATGACCTGGTCCTGTCCTTGTTGGGTCGGATCAATTTCAGTCCGTTTGAATCAAGGTGGGGTGGATCTCATATAATCTGTTTGAGATCGATGAATAAATTTCCATAAGGCGAAGAGATTGCGTCATACAATTTCATAAAGTAGTTCAGTCGTTGGTAAAAAACGCAACGACCTAATAATGAAATTTGATGTTGTCTGTGAGATTATTGAAAGAACAACAACTGGCAATTCAACCCGATATCTCTTGAAGCTTTGTTTGGTCGAACAATTATTATTTTATGGAAATAACGTTGTCATGGTGCGGGACTTTGATAAACAAATAAGAAATTATAAGGGTATATATGGGAGGGGGTCTTTAGAAATGAAAATACCTACCAAAAAAGAAAAGAAATACTACATACAAAAGTACGGTACTTTTAGAGGGGTTACTCAGGGCTCATCTACAGAAACAAGGGTTTAACTCTGGTATGCACTCGATGTCTCAAAGTTCTTTTTTGCATGATATAGGCATCCTTATTTTGTAAACGAAATGGTAGCTCGATCATAGAATCTTTCAAAAGATGGGATTGTTTGTAGTCATATTGTTCCCTAAAGCTAAATATTTGACGTCAAAAACTGAGCACATATAAATAAAAGAAAACCCTAGAAGTTGTTCTGGATGAACACTATCACAGAAGGAGGGGTGTGGCAAATTTCTTATCACAAGGGGTCTATAATCTAATCAGAATTTTCACCAGTAGTATATTAAGCGTAAATCACTTAGGATTTCTGCAGCAGCTGTGGGAAATGCGGCATGTGGATGACGACAAATCCGGTAAAACGTCACGACCAGGTCATGGTCAGTGAAGGGGTTGCCATAGCAACATGGTGAATAGAGAAAAAGTCACGTGACGGGCTGGCGTGGAAGTAAAATTAGGATTTTCTCGAGGAAAAGGCGGGAAAACGGACTGGACCTACCGCCAAATGGGTTGAGATGGGCCAATAAGGGTCCAAATGGATCGGGAAGGGTCATTTCGTGGAGCGCTCGTTTTGGCTGGTCATGGAATGAGCGGTTAGGTCACGTGACTGACTAGGGTAGATGTAAATATAGGATTTTCAGGGCAACAAATGCGGGAAAACAGTCTGGACAGCGCGTCAAATGAGTCGAGATGATTCCATGGGGGCACCAAGGCATCAGTTAGGGTGTCTTGAAGCTCTTGTCGAGGCCGATCACGTGATGGGTGGGTTTCATGCCAAATTAGGATTTTTTTGTTCGTAGAGGACGCTTGGTGTGGTTTGGACGGGAAGTGACGTCATGGCATACGCAGTCGTGGCGTATTAGCGAAATTGGGTATTTTAGAGGTGCGCAGGGACTGAGCGATAGAGGGGCTATATCTCATCCAAATATGACGTCTTGAAGCCTTTGTGGGGTAGAGCCAGACTGGCCTGGTTTTTGTTGGAAGTCACGTCATGCTGCGCATGCGCAGTCAAGGAGTAGTAGCGAAAGGGGACAGTTTTGAGGTGCGCAGGGGCATATTCGAGCGATTTAGAGCCATTCTTGATCTCAATCTGCCGTGCACGGTGTCATATTGAAGCTTTCGTGATGTAGAGTCAGCCTGGTGTGATTTGGACTGGAGATAACGTCATGCTGTGCATGCGCAGTTGGGGAGTACTAACGAAAGCGGGCATTTGGGGGTGCGCAGGTGCGTGTTTTCTGCGATTCAGGGGTCATCCTTGCTCTAATGGGCCGTGCAGGGTGTCATATTGAAGCCTTCGATGTGTGAAGTATGACTGGGGTGACTTGGATTGGAAGTGATGTGAGGGTGTGCATGATCAGTTGGACATTATTAGCGAAAGCGGGCAATTTGGGGGTGCGCAGACGTGACGTCATGACGCTACTTCCCATCCAAACCACCCCAAGCGTCCTATACATGCCGAGCCCTTCAATATGAGATCCTTCCCGATCCCGTACGACCCATATTAGTCCATCTGGGTTTTTCCCAGTATTAGGTGTGAAGTCCGTTTCCACGTGAATTCTTTATGTTTTTAGCATGTTGCTTAGTCGTAGTAAAATGGCAAATTCAAAAATTTGCGCATTCGCATTATATCGGTTAAAATGACGCGCAGGATCTAAGGTCACTTCCGGCCACGTGACCGAAACCGGAAGTGACGAAACAGAGCTCATATGCAAATTTTTGAGGTCAATCGGCCTCAATTCCCCCTTTTACTTGGAGCAGATCACGAAACTTGACTATCAATAGGCGGGTAAAACGAGCGTGTGAGTTATTTATCGCACGTCATTCTCCGCAGATCGCATTGTTGTTTATTTTCATAACAGAGAACACAATATATATATATATCTATACACAAGCTCTCTCCCCTTTATTATGACCGTGTTCACTTTACTTTAGTTTGAAGGGTACCATGTTTTATTTTCATAACAGCTTAAGTTGAACTTTACTTTAGCTATATAGGGCTATCCATCCCTCCAGATACGTCGTTGTAATGCCATCTACAAGGACTTTGCGCTTGGGAAGGTGAAGGCGTCCCGCTGCTGGGAGTAGGTGTGTACCTGGCTCTGGACGATCCGGGAGCCCTTGTTGGTTCCACTGGCACTGTTCTGGCTCTGGAGCACATCGAGGTACAGGGCTTTGGTGATGTTATTTTCCCGCCGGCTGACCCCTTTACAGATGAACATGTTGTTGTTGGGCCCTCACCTTCGCAATAGTTTGAACAGGGAGAGAGAGAATTAGGGTTTAACGTCGCATTCAGTAGTTTGAACAGAGGGCGACCATGGCCTCACCATTTGTGACGTCACGTAGGTCAAGTTCACTATACTTCCGGCAAAGGTCACTTCCGGTCACATGATGGGCCAACAAGTGTTATCTGCCCTGAATGCGATTTTATCTGCTGTTTTGGGAAATGCAGCAAGAGCTATCTGCCCCCGAAACTGTCCTTCAATTACTTCAATGATAATTGACATCTCCAGGGAAAATGCAAAGATAGTTATTTGTCCCTGAATACTACTTTATATGTCATTCAGTTAGTTCAATGTTAACTGGCATTTTCCGGAATGCCCACCATCAAACATGGTCCCCGACAATATCGCCAGCTATATATTCAGCATAAATGGCTAGTAGGAAACCCTTATTTTCTCCACAAATCCTATACCGATTACAACACATATAAGGGAAGTGGGAAGAGGTGCCGACATACTGACTGCGTCACATGACTTCACAGAATAGTCTTCTGGATAACCTATTCTAAAGCACATACCAAGAATCTAACGATTCGTGATAGGTATTGTATCTCAGGTACGCTTTTATTGTACCTGTTCATGTGGCAACATGGATGATATGACCACACGGCCCCTAGCACCGGCATAAGCGGTATTAGATACAAATCTAGAGAGCTATGATGGAAATGCTCTGACAACTCATATACTGGTAATTGGTGAGCTGTTTCGCTGTGACAACTCGTACATTGGAGATTGGTGAGCTGTATAGTCGTCAGATGTAATGACGGCACTTAACACAAAAGACTAGTCTGTAAGGTCCGATGTCGACCCAGCATCAACTTCCCACAAATGCCAACATATATCAAAGACCAGAGGGTCTGTACAGGGGGCGGGCCTCGGGGACGAAACGTCCACCAGCAGAATCTCGCCATATACAGGTAAAAATTACAACACATATAAGGGAAGTGGGAAGAGGTGCCGACATACTGACTGCGTCACATGACTTCACAGAATAGTCTTCTGGATAACCTATTCTAAAGCACATACCAAGAATCTAACGATTCGTTATAGGTGTTGTATCTCAGGTACGCTTTTATTGTACCTGTTCATGTGGCAACATGGATGATATGACCACACGGCCCCTAGCACCGGCATAAGCGGTATTAGATACAAATCTAGAGAGCTATGATGGAAATGCTCTGACAACTCGTATACTGGTAATTGGTGAGCTGTTTCGCTGTGACAACTCGTACATTAGAGATTGGTGAGCTGTATCGTCGTCAGATGTAAATGACGGCAATTAACACAAAAAGACTAGTCTGTAAGGCCCGATGTCGACCCAGCATCAACTTCCCACAAATGCCAACATATATCAAAGACCAAAAGGTCTGTACAGGGGGCGGGCCTCGGGGACGAAACGTCCACCAGCAGAATCTCGCCATATACAGGAAAAAATTACAACACATAAGGGAAGTGGGAAGAGGTGCCGACATACTGACTGCGTCACATGACTTCACAGAATAGTCTTCTGGATAACCTATTCTAAAGCACATACCAAGAATCTAACGATTCGTGATATGTGTTTTATCTCAGGTACGCTTTTATTGTACCTGTTCATGTGGCAACATGGATGATATGACCATACGGCCCCTAGCACCGGCATAAGCGGTATTAGATACAAATCTAGAGAGCTATGATGGAAATGCTCTGACAACTCGTATACTGGTAATTGGTAAGCTGTTTCGCTGTGACAACTCGTACATTGGAGATTGGTGAGCTGTATCGTCGTCAGATATAAATGACGGCAATTAACACAAAAGACTAGTCTGTAAGGCCCGAGGTCGACCCAGCATCAACTTCCCACAAATGCCAACATATATCAAAGACCAAAAGGTCTGTACAGGGGGCGGGCCTCGGGGACGAAACGTCCACCAGCAGAATCTCGCCATATACAGGTAAAATTACAACACATATAAGGGAAGTGGGAAGAGGTGCCGACATACTGACTGCGTCACATGACTTCACAGAATAGTCTTCTGGATAACCTATTCTAAAGCACATACCAAGAATCTAACGATTTCGTGATAGGTGTTGTATCTCAGGTACGCTTTTATTGTACCTGTTCATGTGGCAACATGGATGATATGACCACACGGCCCCTAGCACCGGCATAAGCGGTATTAGATACAAATCTAGAGAGCTATGATGGAAATGCTCTGATAACTCGTATACTGGTAATTGGTGAGCTGTTTCGCTGTGACAACTCGTACATTAGAGATTGGTGAGCTGTATCGTCGTCAGATGTAAATGACGGCAATTAACACAAAAGACTAGTCTGTAGGCCCGATGTCGACCCAGCATCAACTTCCCACAAATGCCAACATATATCAAAGACCAAAAGGTCTGTACAGGGGGCGGGCCTCGGGGACGAAACGTCCACCAGCAGAATCTCGCCATATACAGGTAAAAAGTACAACACATATAAGGGAAGTGGAAAGAGGGGCCGACATACTGACTGCGTCACATGACTTCACAGAATAGTCTTCTGGTAAACCTATTCTAAAGCACATACCAAGAATCTTAACGATTCATGATATGTGTTGTATCTCAGGTACGCTTTTATTGTACCTGTTCATGTGGCAACTTGGATGATATGACCACACGGCCCCTAGCACCGGCATAAGCGGTATTAGATACAAATCTAGAGAGCTATGATGGAAATGCTCTGACAACTCGTATACTGGTAATTGGTGAGCTGTTTCACTGTGACAACTCGTACATTGGAGATTGGTGAGCTGTATCGTCGTCAGACGTAAATGACGGCAATTAACACAAAAGACTAGTCTGTAAGGCCCGATGTCGACCCAGCATCAACTTCCCACAAATGCCAACATATATCAAAGACCAAAAGGTCTGTACAGGGGGCGGGCCTCGGGGACGAAACGTCCACCAGCAGAATCTCGCCATATACAGGTAAAAATTACAACACATATAAGGGAAGTGGGAAGAGGTGCCGACATACTGACTGCGTCACATGACTTCACAGAATAGTCTTCTGGTTAACCTATTCTAAAGCACATACCAAGAATCTAACGATTCGTGATAGTGTTGTATCTCAGGTACGCTTTTATTGTACCTGTTCATGTGGCAACTTGGATGATATGACCACACGGCCCCTAGCACCGGCATAAGCGGTATTAGATACAAATCTAGAGAGCTATGATGGAAATGCTCTGACAACTCGTATACTGGTAATTGGTGAGCTGTTTCGCTGTGACAACTCGTACATTGGAGATTGGTGAGCTGTATCGTCGTCAGATGTAAATGACGGCAATTAACACAAAAGACTAGTCTGTAAGGCCCGATGTCGACCCAGCATCAACTTCCCACAAATGCCAACATATATCAAAGACCAGAAGGTCTGTACAGGGGGCGGGCCTCGGGGACGAAACGTCCACCAGCAGAATCTCGCCATATACAGGTAAAAATTACAACAAATATAAGGGAAGTGGGAAGAGGTGCCGACATACTGACTGCGTCACATGACTTCATAGAATAGTCTTCTGGATAACCTATTCTAAAGCACATACCAAGAATCTAACGATTCGTGATATGTGTTGTATCTCAGGTACGCTTTTATTGTACCTGTTCATGTGGCAACTTGGATGATATGACCACACGGCCCCTAGCACCGGCATAAGCGGTATTAGATACAAATCTAGAGAGCTATGATGGAAATGCTCTGACAACTCGTATACTGGTAATTGGTGAGCTGTTTCGCTGTGACAACTCGTACATTGGAGATTGGTGAGCTGTATCGTCGTCAGATGTAAATGACGGCAATTAACACAAAAGACTAGTCTGTAAGGCCCGATGTCGACCCAGCATCAACTTCCACAAATGCCAACATATATCAAAGACCAAAAGGTCTGTACAGGGGCGGGCCTCGGGGACGAAACGTCCACCAGCAGAATCTCGTCATATACAGGTAAAAATTACAACACATATAAGGGAAGTGGGAAGAGGTGCCGACATACTGACTGCGTCACATGACTTCACAGAATAGTCTTCTGGATAACCTATTCTAAAGCACATACCAAGAATCTAACGATTCGTGATATGTGTGGTATCTCAGGTACGCTTTTATTGTACCTGTTCATGTGGCAACACGGATGGTATGACCACACGGCCCCTAGCACCGGCATAAGCGGTATTAGATACAAATCTATAGAGCTATGATGGAAATGCTCTGACAACTCGTATACTGGTAATTGGTGAGCTGTTTCGCTGTGACAACTCGTACATTGGAGATTGGTGAGCTGTATGGTCGTCAGATGTAAATGACGGCAATTAACACAAAAGACTAGTCTGTAAGGCCCGATGTCGACCCAGCATCAACTTCCCACAAATGCCAACATATATCAAAGACCAAAAGGTCTGTACAGGGGGCGGGCCTCGGGGACGAAACGTCCACCAGCAGAATCTCGCCATATACAGGTAAAAATTACAACACATATAAGGGAAGTGGGAAGAGGTGCCGACATACTGACTGCGTCACATGACTTCACAGAATAGTCTTCTGGTTAACCTATTCTAAAGCACACACCAAGAATCTAACGATTCGTGATATGTGTTGTATCTCAGGTACGCTTTTATTGTACCTGTTCATGTGGCAACTTGGATGATATGACCACACGGCCCCTAGCACCGGTATAAGCGGTATTAGATACAAATCTAGAGAGCTATGATGGAAATGCTCTGACAACTCGTATACTGGTAATTGGTGAGCTGTTTCGCTGTGACAACTCGTACATTGGAGATTGGTGAGCTGTATCGTCGTCAGATGTAAATGACGGCAATTAACACAAAAGACTAGTTTGTAAGGCCCGATGTCGACCCAGCATCAACTTCCCACAAATGCCAACATATATCAAAGACCAGAAGATCTGTACAGGTGGCGGGCCTGCGTCACATGACTTCACAGAATAGTCTTCTGGATAACCTATTCTAAAGCACATACCAAGAATCTAACGATTCGTGATATGTGTTGTATCTCAGGTACGCTTTTATTGTACCTGTTCATGTGGCAACATGGATGATATGACCACACGGCCCCTAGCACCGGCATAAGCTATATTAGATACAAATCTAGAGAGCTATGATGGAAATGCTCTGACAACTCGTATACTGGTAACTGGTGAGCTGTTTCACTGTGACAACTCGTACATTGGAGATTGGTGAGCTGTATCGTCGTCAGATGTAAATGACGGCAATTAACACAAAGACTAGTCTGTAAGGCCCGATGTCGACCCAGCATCAACTTCCCACAAAGGCCAACATATATCAAAGACCAAAAGGTCTGTACAGGGGGCGGGCCTCGGGGACGAAACGTCCAACAGCAGAATCTCGCCATATACAGGTAAAAATTACAACACATATAAGGGAAGTGGGAAGAGGTGCCGACATACTGACTGCGTCGCATGACTTCACAGAATAGTCTTCTGGATAACCTATTCTAAAGCACATACCAAGAATCTAACGATTCGTGATATGTGTTGTATCTCAGGTACGCTTTTATTGTACCTGTTCATGTGGCAACTTGGATGATATGACCACACGGCCCCTAGGACCGGCATAAGCGGTATTAGATACAAATCTAGAGAGCTATGATGGAAATGCTCTGACAACTCGTATACTGGTAATTGGTGAGCTGTTTCGCTGTGACAACTCGTACATTGGAGATTGGTAAGCTGTATCGTCGTCAGATGTAAATGACGGCATTTAACACAAAAGGCTAGTCTGTAAGGCCCGATGTCGACCCAGCATCAACTTCCCACAAGTGCCAACATATATCAAAGACCAAAAGGTCTGTACAGGGGGCGGGCCTCGGGGACGAAACGTCCACCAGCAGAATCTCGCCATATACAGGAAAAAATTACAACACATATAAGGGAAGTGGGAAGAGTTGCCGACATACTGACTGCGTCACATGACTTCACAGAATAGTCTTCTGGTTAACCTATTCTAAAGCACATACCAAGAATCTAACGATTCGTGATATGTGTTGTATCTCAGGTACGCTTTTATTGTACCTGTTCATGTGGCAGCATGGATGATATGACCACACGGCCCCTAGCACCGGCATCAGCGGTATTAGATACACATCTAGAGAGCTATGATGGAAATGCTCTGACAACTCGTATACTGGTAATTGGTGAGCTGTTTCGCTGTGACAACTCGTACATTGGAGATTGGTGAGCTGTATCGTCGTCAGATGTAAATGACGGCATTTAACACAAAAGACTAGTCTGTAAGGCCCGATCTCGACCCAGCATCAACTTTCCACAAATGCCAACATATATCAAAGACCAAAAGGCCTGTACAGGGGGCGGGCCTCGGGGACGAAACGTCCACCAGCGGAATCTCGCCATATACAGGAAAAAATTACAACACATATAAGGGAAGTGGGAAGAGGTGCCGACATACTGACTGCGTCACATGACTTCACAGAATAGTCTTCTGGATAACCTATTCTAAAGCACATACCAAGAATCTAACGATTCGTGATATGTGTTGTATCTCAGGTACGCTTTTATTGTACCTGTTCATGTGGCAACTTGGATGATATGACCACACGGCCCCTAGCACCGGCATAAACGGTATTAGATACAAATCTAGAGAGCTATGATGGAAATGCTCTGACAACTCGTATACTGGTAATTGGTGAGCTGTTTCGCTGTGACAACTCGTACATTGGAGATTGGTGAGCTGTATCGTCGTCAGATGTAAATGACGGCATTTAACACAAAAGACTAGTCTGTAGGCCCGATGTCGACCCAGCATCAACTTCCCACAAATGCCAACATATATCAAAGACCAAAAGGTCTGTACAGGGGGCGGGCCTCGGGGACGAAACGTCCACCAGCAGAATCTCGCTATATACAGGAAAAAGTTACAACACATATAAGGGAAGTGGGAAGAGGTGCCGACATACTGACTGCGTCATATGACTTCACAGAGTAGTCTTCTGGTAAACCTATTCTAAAGCACATACCAAGAATCTAACGATTCGTGATATGTGTTGTATCTCAGGTACGCTTTTATTGTACCTGTTCATGTGGCAACACGGATGATATGACCACACGGCCCCTAGCACCGGCATAAGCGGTATTAGATACAAATCTAGAGAGCTATGATGGAAATGCTCTGACAACTCATATACTGGTAATTGGTGAGCTGTTTCGCTGTGACAACTCGCACATTGGAGATTGGTGAGCTGTATGGTCGTCAGATGTAAATGACGGCAATTAACACAAAAGACTAGTCTGTAAGGCCCGATGTCGACCCAGCATCAACTTCCCACAAATGCCAACATATATCAAAGACCAGAAGGTCTGTACAGGGGGCGGGCCTCAGGGACGAAACGTCCACCAGCAGAATCTCGCCATATACAGGTAAAAATTACAACACATATAAGGGAAGTGGGAAGAGGTGCCGACATACTGACTGCGTCACATGACTTCACAGAATAGTCTTCTGGACAACCTATTCTAAAGCACATACCAAGAATCTAACGATTCGTGATATGTGTTGTATCTCAGGTACGCTTTTATTGTACCTGTTCATGTGGCAACATGGATGATATGACTTCTGAATTCTGATGCGCCCGTTCCGGTCATAATCCTGCTCAGAGAGTAGTGAAATCTGTATGGCTCATGTCGCTAGCAAACCATTCCCCAAACATGAATTTGAGCAGCGAGAGCACTTAACGGAAAAATTAACGATATCGATGTCCAAAATCTAGGTTTTGAGATCTTAAACGCATTCGCATTCGTATTCTTGGCTAGTAAAATTCCCTAGAACAATGCATAACGAAGGATTTCTCCTGCGGATGTTATTGTTAAATTGAAAACGTGTTTTCTTTTTACATTTTGTTGTAAATAATATACTCAAATGTTTCATTGCTAATTGTTTGTTTTCCAAATTTTATCATTCGGTGTAAATGGCGATGACCTATCCAAACAATAGCCTTTATTTACACCATTTTGTAGATTAAATTCTTACATTTTTTCATATACAGTTATCGATAATCACATCGCTCTTTATGATGACTAGAAGGGTGAGGGGGGCGGGGGGGGGGGGTGATAGTGCTATTTGAATGCTTCACACGAAAGCTGTTTTCTGCGCTCTTAAAGAGTCTATGATTATCACACAGGCACAAGAAAGTTGCATCTCACATGGATGCAGTGCTGTTGTTCTATTGCATCTTGTGGGTCTCTTGAAAATTTCACAAATTATTGTTGTTGTAATATATATATTCGTGTTTGTTGTTGTAATATAAACATATTCATTTTTGACAGAC
This sequence comes from Hanleya hanleyi, assembly GCA_036873755.1. Lineage (NCBI taxonomy): Eukaryota > Metazoa > Mollusca > Polyplacophora > Lepidopleurida > Hanleyidae > Hanleya > Hanleya hanleyi. The sequence goes on from JAVTVY010029286.1 coordinate 30,974, forward strand.
AAAATTAAAGCCTGATACTTTCCTACCTATATATAACTATATAAAATGAATCTCCTTTATCAAATAATACTATCGATAAATCTTTATTCGTCGTGATACGCCTGAATGATACGCCTGAAATGAGTTGTTAAATCCAGTAGCTCTCTCGGCTGGTTGATGCCATACCAAGAGCGTTTATTTTACGTAGTTTCTTACGGAATTGTTATCAGATCGTGTACCTGATATTTACGTAACAATTCGACCCTCTAACGGGACACATGGGATTCGAGTTAACCGAAAGATAGATGATGATGTATAGCATCTTCATCCATAGTCAGAGTTTAAATTTGCATCGATGTATTGATATCAGGTAGCAGGTGTGTGTAGTTGAAATTAAATCCCCAGACTGTGATCAATACATTGGTTATCAAGGTGAATACAGCAACCCAGTCGGCAGGAACATATTGAGTAGTTTGAAAGAGACATGGCATCTGGTTTCCCCGAGCATGTGCATATATTCTGAAATTTGCTACTGTAATTGACGGATCCTTGATATATCGTATAGACAGTCAAGTCTGAAATCGCGAAACAGACCCTTCTATAGAAAACAACACCGAGTTATATAGTATTACATTTACTCTAACATTAAAGAACGCTACTATAATGATATATGTTTAATCATTTATGATTCCTTGCATTACCATATTCAGAGCGGTTCATGTATATTACATTTCTAGAACATTACACTTATGTCTGTTGAAAACATCAAGGTGTGACTGCGGCATCCAGTCAGCTGACATATAGCCATATAATCTGCATCAATAATCGAAACAAATATTAATTTACCATCACCGACTAAATACTACCGACGAGTGTTGTGTTCAATTGCGAATAGGCAAGTAATGCTCTTTAGCGACAGTTTAGCGACACACACCTTGAATGTGACTGCCCAGCACAATGTTCAGAGAGCATAAAAGAGAAGAATAAAAGACAAAGGTCATTTGACGCAAAGCAAAAGATTCTACACGCCTATATCATATCGCTCTAAAAGTGTGTGTTATCCATCACCGAACTCAAACGAGCAATACCTGCACAAATGTCATCCAAAACGGCCCAAACTATTATGAAAAATGCAAACATTTGTCTTGCCGTTGTCAGTTTCACTACATAATAAAATCCCTGAAGGCAGATCGTTGGTGATTTATTAAGATTTATTGGTTCAACGGAATCACAGTGAGTCGCAGTTCGTTAGTGTGTCTCTCGGTCATAGGAACCGTGTGGTCAAATCATTCAAGATATACACATGAACAACTACAATAAAAACGAGGCTGAAATCATCAAAGGGATGATTTTGGCTCTCGTGCTGTTTTTAGATATGCACTTAGAATACTGATCTGTGAAGTCATATTGACTTTTTGTCAGTACGCCGAAATTATTTTTTTTTCACTGCCTTTATATGTTGCGTTTAATATATACATACAATAGTTCTTCTTAAACATAAATACGCAAACACATATATATACGATACATAAATATTACGATATATATATGGTGAGATACTGTAGATAGACAGTAATATTGAGCAAGCTAATGGTAAAAAGACATTCAAGAGAAACTACTTACTTAAACAAATGTGGTTTCTATAAGCAATGTTGTGTTGAAGCTTAGTGTAAAACGAAGGTGGGGTCAATCGCCAGAGGCTGCATCTGAGGCGAATGACCTATGTTTGATGAAAATATTTCATTCCATATGGTCACTATAATCACTAGTTCTGTGTTTAATACCTGTTAGTTTTTATGGCAAAAGCTCCCACTTACCTCTAGGCATCAGTCGCCTTGAAGGAGACTGAGACAGGTGACATAATGGGGGACATGTGAAAGAATAGGGATCGTCAAAAGATTATCAAACAAACGTTGTCTTTGGATGGTGAGTAAGGGACAGTGAAAGCAAATGTACTCGACAGTTTCCTCAGAGCAGTCTCTTCAACTTACTGCAACCAATAAGGATACGACATAGTAATATGTTTTGTGTTCTTGGAGATGTGGGTAGAACATTCCAGTGACGAACCGTAGTTGGGGAATGCCAACCACGGAAGAGCTCAGTGCAGGATCGGTAAGTTGTGAATTGATTAACATGACGTATATGATTTGGATTTGTTTCACGTAAAAGTGGGGGGAAGTGTCCAATCAATGTCGAAGGGACCGTACCACAATTTCTGAGTTTTAGCTCCTTATGAGGCCAGTGATTAAGCTCAGTGTCTCTTTCGATTCCAGAGTTAATGTCAAGATATATAGCAATTATTTGATGGCTTATGATATCTAGAGATGATGTTGGTTCACGGCGAATACTAGTTTAAATCCTGCTAGTAGAAAATAAATATAGATAGATAATAAACAATGGAATTAGCGCGTTATTAGCAATCTTTATCGGCGTTAGCGCGTTATTAACAATCTTTATCATTCAAATTTTCACTGTATCCGATTTGGCATTGCTGGTCATGATGATCTACACTGCCAAACTCGTCCCCAAATAACTCATACGGAACGATACACAGCTGTAACTTTGTTCCGTTGTAACTATTATATTGTGGTTAGTTGAGAATCGCCGGGTCAAATTTAATTATTCTTTAGGGTTTAGGCAAGGTGACCCAATTTCACCATATTTAAATGTGCTTCCATCGTTCGTGTAGGCTAGCTGCCCCAATTTCGTCATATTTATTCCACAAATGTGCAGAAGTTCTTGCTCCTATTCTAAGAAACATGGAAATTAAATGTTGGGATATGCAAACCAAATAAATGCACAATTCTGTTTTATTTTTGGACCAGGGTGACAGGGCTAGGGGCCGTATGAACTCATGTACTTCAAGATCCTCATGGTGTTCATATGAACAGTCACAATCAAAGCGTGACTGAGGTACATCATTTTCTAGATGACGACTTTACAACGATTATTATGGATTAAGAATACTGATCAGCGAGACGGTTTTTATATTTTGGAACATCATGATGTCTTGTCGGTATCATTGAAAACTGTTGACTGCTTCTCTATTGCAGGAAACTAGCCTATGTTTATGTATACTATGATTGTCTTTTTGAATTTGGTGCTTTGATAACGCGCGGCACGAAAAGACGAGATTGCAAGGCGAAAAGACGAGAATGCAAAGCGAAAAGACGAGAAAACGAGGGCCAGAAATCTCGTCCTTTCGCCGCGTTTTTTCGTTTTCTTGCGTTATCAAAAGGCGAAAAAACGAGAAAACGAAAACACGAGATTCAACCCGATCTCGTTTTTTCGTTTTATCGCGTTATCAAAAGGCGAAAAAAACGAGAAAACGAAAAGACGAAAAAACGAAAAAACGAAAAGACGAGATTGGCCGCATCCGGCTTCCATAGACGAGTGAGTGCTATATATAATAATTAGAGTGCCATCGCTCAGAAACGCACCGAAATTACCGTCCAGTATGGTTGTTAAATATTCGCAAACATTCGTGTCACGTCGAAGTCAACCGATCGATTTTTCACGCATCTGTTTTTGAGGTGCAGGTTTTGCCAACACTTTGTTCTTGGAGGAAGGCCAATGTGTATGTGACACTGTTACACAACACCCGATATAAATTTGTTCATGAACATGAGAAACAACGTTACCTGACATTGTGTTCGGTAATTGGCTTGTGTCACGAAGCTGGCTGGTTAAATAGGTTCTAAAGAAAATCACACTAGATTATGGAAATTAGAATCCTGTTCCAGAGAAATGAAGATGAATTTCTCGTCCGTCAAATACCCAATGTTATATGTAGCTTAGGACGTTGCCATGGCAACTGTCTTCCGTATTCTTGTCTAATTTTGAGATGCAGTTGGGGGGGGCTTTCCTGTGGAGTCCTATCGTCGTCAACTTTGTCCACCTCTTACATATATCTCCAATGTTCATCTTTGTACATCATAACATATTAGATGCATTTAGGGCGTTACGTTGACTGGTAACTTTTTCGTGTCAAATCTATGAATGTCCAGCCCTTATTAGCGCTGGTTCAGCTTGATTAAATGGCAATCAGGTGGTGTGGTGTGGTTTGTAGCGGCATCTTATAACAGTCATTGTATTGTATTGCCATCTGATTCATTCACACTCCGGATCATACGACACGTCCATAGGTCCGTGATGAGATGGTTTAACCGTGATCTTATCTTAGATCTCCGAGATTCAATGAAAATCCATTTCCATGGAATTTTATTTTTTTGTTTTCATTGATTCGATAATTTTACAGAAACTACATGTATAAATTATCCTACATCATCTGTCCTATAGCTGACCATGGTATGCGTTCTCGTTTATCAGACAATACGCCCGCCTGACAATTGGGGTGATCAAGTTGGACTGATTGTTGGTTTATATTACAGTTATGCTTGACGCAAATATTTGCGAACAGTTCAAACACTTCCGTTGCCTTCCCGGAAAGACAGCAAAATACTACAACGGTTATGCTTATATATTTGATAACCTATCTTGTTCGGGTCGTTTTCAACATATTTGCGCAGTAGCCGGCCCAACGAATTAGCAGTGAAAAACAAATGTTGAATATTTGATAATTTTCGTTTATTTATCCCCATTTATTCCTCATTGTTTAAAACGTAGGCAACTGAATTGAGTAACCCCTACATCGCCCTCAGAATCGCCAGGAGTTTTGGAAGAGTCGAATAAAACTTCAGAATATGTTAAAACTACATCTTTGCAACCAGTTTCAAATACACGGAATTTGAAAGATGAGAGAGTAGGCGACTGATTTCAGAACGTCATCGAGATGAATTTGTCGACAAGTGAAATAATTTATTTTAGCATTTTAACTTTTTTCTTGAAATTTCACTTGAGAAGGTCCCCCTTTTCCTTTGCACAAGTTGATTGAGTAAGTAACTGTAAGTGTTTGACACCGGAATACTCAGCGATTCGAGCGGTCAGCTACGGTGGTTGAACTAGTGAAGCAGGTTAGTAAGTATTATTTAGTACTAATTATGCTAAAACAAAACAAATAAGCGCTGACAGTACAGTTCAATATGTCATAGTAAACACATTTGTATCAGGTCGAAATTATCCGATCGATTGTTCACGCATAGATTTTTTAGGCTCTGGATTTGCAGACGCTCGTCAATCTTGAAAAAAAGTAGAAGCTAATACGTACTTCAGATTCTTTTCCAGCTTCCGCAAATAATAAACGAGGGTAATTTTTCGGTAACGAGGACTTGTAAGATGGCCCAGATTGTTCTATTAGAAAAAAACGTAATTCACAGAAAAATGCAAAATTAAGATGAATTGCACGTCCTCAAAGCCGCTTGTATTAGTTCAGTGAGGGATAACATTGTGTTTACCAAGACCCACAGATCCTGTCCACTTTTACGTGTTCGAAATCATAATAGGACAAATATTTTCTCCTGAAACCAAAACAACGCCTAAATCTTAATAATCGTTAAATTGTAGTTAACTCTACCATTATGGCCCCTACCAAAGTTTCTACAATATCTCAACGACAAAAACTTGGAGAGCTGAGACTCCTTGACTTTGTAATTTTATCATATTGGGATCATTCTGAGCCTATATGCACAACTCCCGAGCAGAGGATCATGGGTAAATTCAAAATGGCGACTATGTGGGGTACCAGAAAGGTGATGTTTTTTTTCATATTTCTTCACAATTCCTGCTTTTCGGCTAGGAAAAGTGGGAAAAGCTATTTTATTTCACACCAAATTACTATCTAGTAATTTATCATGCAGCTTTTGCGAAGAAAACACAAACTATTCGAAAAATCGTTCCATGAAATGCCACTGTGACGTTAAAACGGCGGCCATATTGGATTTCTTATCTGGTAGAGCTTGACGCAAGGGTATAGTGTGGCAAGTTTCAGCCTCCCAGCTTAAGGGGTAAGAACAATATTTAGGTGGGCCGAAATGATCCCCAGGCCTGTACAGCTCCCAACTCATCCAGGACAGATATTGTTAAAGACAAAATGTACGCGCGTATTTGCAGTCCGCGTCCAGAGGACAAAATACGCTATCAACGAGTGCAGTATATTCGAGGGAAATTGAAGAATGGAGAAAATTGCAACAAATATACCACACACTTACACAATGCCAATATTCAACCAGATTTCGTGATTGCCACATCCTGTTTGTCAATTTTGATTCAGTTAATCAATCAATCGACAGCACGAGCACTTCCGGTATATATACGGGTCCTATTGTGCAAGCCTCCCATTTACATACAATTATCCAACGCATTGGTAAAATATTTTCTACACCGACGAATTCGCCTTTTATAATGGTTAAACTTCATGCAGTTTCCAGTTTGACGTTTTTTATTGACATCGAGACTCATCGTAGACGGTGGCTGCCTGAAGAACGTCGAATCATCTTTTGTATCATAGAGATGTATTTATTTCAGTCGCAATTTCATAAGTTTCAGAAAAAGAAGAACCACAGAGACGAAAAGCTCGCGGGAATTTTTTTTTGTATTACATTATTAAATCAAATTCTGATCACGTACACAATGACAATTTACTTGCATAATCCTAACGTTCTGCAGAAGAGAACTGGTCAGCAGTTTCGTGGTAAACAACAACGCTTTATCAACAAGCCTTACTTCTCCACTCGTATATAACGAAACGGGTTATTTTTCAACGAGAAATGTCCATCACGTTGAAATTTAATGGGCGAATCTGACAGCAGTCGCTAAAAGCTTTTGACGATGAATCAACTGAATTGTCTTCTGAGAGTGTCATTATCATTGAAATTAATTTCCCATCTCTCGTTATCAATTATCTCGAGAGTCCAATTATTCCTTGTTTCAATGCACTTGTTGATGCAGATTTATCCTTTTAGACTGGGCCCCTGTCTATATGTCAGCTGTGTATTGATATCGAGTAAATGAATCTAACGATCATCGATAAATCGTTGCTAATTTTGCCTAAAAATGCAAATAAGCTAATCATATGAAAAAAACATATTTAGTATTTACCCTAAATGTCAATGAGAATTAAGTCATACTAGATATGCTCAAAGAAGGTTGATTCTTCAATCAAGTGTGAGAACTATAATTAAATGAGCAACTGACCTGATCAAGAGCTTTCTGTTACTAGGATTTCCTTTGGAAAATGAGGGATGAAAACTGTACCAGCTACTAATGACATAATTTGTGTCATTAGCAGTTGTTAGGTCGACAGCTAATTTCGTAATTGCGTCATTTGCTGGCGACTTTGCATGCAGAGTCGACTACTAATGACGCAATTACGACAAGTGTGTCATTAGTGGCTGCTAGTTCAAGTATACCAAACATTTAGTCATACATCAAGTGTGATATATTTTTGCCTCAAATAATTATTGGTTTCCAGTTGTGACAATAAGCGACAACATGCTCGCTACATGTACCATTTTTTGTTTGACAGAGTCGTCTGCTATTGTCACAACGCTGTTGTGACATTAGCTGACAACTGCTAATGATACAATTGTTGTTATCGCGTCAAGTGTGTCATTAGTTTTTGCTACACAGCTAGACGATGCACACTGCGTCAAAATACCTGACCGAACGTGCGAGTACAAATAACCTTGATACAACCACTGCCACTGGTTTGTTTCCTTTCCAATGCTTCATTCAGAAAACCTGCCGAATTTTCGTCAATGTCATTCCACAAGTAAATGATAGAAAATGGGAATTTCCATTCTAAGTGATGTTCACTTTTGAGATAACGTCACATACATATCTGTTTCCAATCCTTTGCAAAATTAAAGAACTTGCCCTATCGAAATGGGCAAAATAGGATTAAGCACTGGCGCCGAAACTGCTTAATATCATTTTACAAATGGACAAACTTCCGAACAATACTCTACGTAAATATATTTAATGCGCATGCTATCGATTTTGATGCACATCCTCTATTATCAAACGATCTGTTGAATTTCATATAAAATGGCCTGTAATCATACAAATTCTCGGCATACTTTAGCCTTTTGTATGGAAGATCGAATCTTACATAAATTACGCATCAAATGGCAATTCGTAAACAATTATAATCCCTATTGCGTATAACATAACATCTGCACCATTAAAGCCGTAATGTCTGTCTGTCTGTGCTTTATAACTATATAACCGCAGTTTTCATAACGGTATTGACCAGGAGAGTGACAGAGATCTATTTTGGACCGGGAGGTCGGATTACTCTATTTCTTAACATTTACACAACTTCAGGCACTAATTGCATTGCTCTGCAATTCCATTATTATCCGACATACGTATTTCAGCATTTTCCAAAATACTGTGCAAACACCACCAACACGACAAGTTGACTATCCACTTACCCTCACAAACTTTCAACACTGGGTACGAATGAAATATACTCGACAAATCATAGAGATGGAGGATGGTGTATTGTCATCAAATTAAAATACTCAGAGCGTTATTATCTGTCTCTGCATGGCCATCTCAATGCATTTCTACAGCTATCAATAATTTAAAAATAGTTATATAATCATATAGATTCAGGCCCTCACCCGGCTAGCACCATTTCTCCTAGTTTCAATCTGTTCCCGATGGCATGACTGAAACCACTATTGATCTCATAACAAATACTTATTTGTTTAAGTCGGTTTTCAATAATACAGTGATTGTTTAAGTTGGCTTAATCGCGGCTTCACATGGTTTGAGTTGGAAAAAAGTTCGATTGAATGGTGAATCTTACGACTGGTGAAATTTTCTAAGCGGGATACCCAAGTGCTATATATAAGGTCCTACACTGTTTCGTGTTTACATTAATGACTTACCCGAATTTGTGGAAAACATTTTGAAATGTTTGATGATTTGACAGGAAATTGTATTCATGGAGAGAGAGAGAGAGAGAGAGAGAGAGAGAATTAGAGAGAGCGGATTACAGGGTGATGTCTGAGAAGGATGTGGCCAATCTACAAGAGTGATCAGAACTGTGGCAATTACCCTATAATGTAGACGAATTCAATCTAATTCACTATGAAAGGAACAATCCTGTGTGGGTGTTACAGTGTTAATCCTTCTATTTGGATTCGGGAGAACATATTATTGATGCACCAGTGTTAAACCAACGAGAAAGTTCGAGCTTTTAGCAAACAGAAAGAACAGGCGTATCAACATTCGAAACCGGGAAAATAAAAGCAAGATGTCTTGCCGGCATCATTGAAAACTGTTGACCGCTTCTCTCTTGCAGGAAACTAGCCTATGTTTATGTATACTATGGTTGTCTTTTTGAATTTGGTGCTAATACTGTTATATGGAATAGGTCTTTGGATTATGGACGCGGATATTCTTTAATGGAGGACGGCTGAATATGGATGACGGACCAGACGCTTGTAATTCAGACATGTGGCTATTTTATTACATCTTATTACGATTGTCCTGAGGTTAATGAGATGAATGACGTATTCATACATCATGGTATTAAGTGCAGACTTTGCAGAAGTTCTCCAGAGCAAGGTGATATGTTAGACACACTTGCATAGATTTGGGAAAGCTATTGCTTCCGACTGGAATTGTACAATGTAAATATTCATATTCCGCTACAAGAGAGTGAGGGGATGATCCTTACACTCTTACTCCGGCATATATCGGTACAATGTCTGAGTGATGTTTACTGTTGCAACGTAAGGAAAAGTTTTCTTCGTTTTAACATTACAAATCATTAGGTCCCTTTTCCTTTAAAAATATATATACGACAGTGTACACAGAAAGGACCCCATCATCAATACCTTACGTGGAATAGAACGTATGTCTGTAGCATAGTTCACATTCAAACACATTGAACTATCTGGTGAATTATATGCAAGTAACCGGGCTCAAAAGCATATAGGCGAACTATTATTTTCAGATTGGAGATGCACCTTTTGAAATATAAATTTCTGAAAAATAATTCAATTACAATCCTTAACAGAGTAGCTCATGCGATATTTCATGACTACAACTTCATGTCTCCGACTGTAGTCTAACGATGTCAAAATGTCCACAAGTTCGTGCATTGATAATCGATATACATTTTCATATGACGGTGCCAGTATCAAATGTGCAGTCAGGCGTTAACTAATCATAAACAAATATGAGTATAATGTATGAATACGTATTTGTATTTCAATATCTATGTGAAATTCGGAAATACAATATATCAACATCATATAGGTATTTCTATATGCACTAATTGTACACCGCTTTTGGCTGACTTATTTCTGTTCTCCTACGAGTGCGACTACATGCAGATGCTTTCAAAAACAGACTATTTCAAAGCCCGTTCCTTGTCATTCACCAAACGCTATATAGACGATCTTCTTGCTGAGGATAATCGCTATATAAATGACGCACTGAAGGATATATATATATCCACCTTCACTGGATTTGAAGAAAACTACAAATGGCCATAACGGCACATCTTATTTAGAGTTATACAACTATAAAATCTATGTATTTGTTTTTACCTATATGTTGATAAGGTAATGTTTACTAATTTCCTGCATGTACTGATATACATAATCTGGCAGGTTTTATTCTGTCTCGAGAGGTAACCGGAATATCTAAATCCAATCTAGATTTAGACCATTGACACGGGAGAATATTGAAAAGGGGAATGTTACCATAACCAACGTGGATAAAGAAAAAACACACCAAGACATCAATTTGTGCTAACAATAAATCTAGTATTTATTTAGATGAATCAACTCCTTAGTCAAACATTCAGGAGGATATAGCGCACATGTTTTAATTTGGTATATAAAGATTCTAAGATTTAGCTATGAATTAAAAAGTTCTACCGCAAATATAATCTAAACAACAATTGTAAACAAACAAACATAATTTAACTTACCTAACTGGCTAGGTTGAGCAGTACAAGGCGACCGTATCCAAGAAGCGTTTTAACCAAAAGTTATTTTGATCTTTGAAATCTTTTCTTATATAGAGCCGAAAGTTTTAATCTAAAATGAGATCTAAGAGTTATCGCCGGGAATTGCTCAACCCAACCTATCTAAACTCACGGGTAGCCGACTTCTTATAATTGCTACCGTGAACAAATTATAGTTATGTTAGGGGGAACTAAGAGAATGGACCATTAATCCCATGGTCAGTTGAACACTTTTCTTTGAAGATTCCGACTGGTCACTGTCATTTAAAGAATTTATTGCTACACGAATATCCAAACTTTTGTGACCAGTGGATTTTAGTGGCCTAAACCGGAAAATGAATTTAGATAACGCCAAAACATTGACCATGCAATTGGTTGCCGAATCTATGAATTCCCCCGTATCAGATTAAAACAACAGATATAATATATATGATATATAGGCCTAACGCTCAAGTGACAAATAATAAAAGTTCCAAACCTAACTAATCAATATCATATTAATCATACAGTGACAGACCGAAGTCGTTCACTACAATATTTCCTGGTACATGTATAACCAATTATATGAAACTCGCCCTATTGGCATTTAGTACAGGAATCATTAATTATCCCACATTTATTTCAGCTTTATTTATATTTAGTTTTCTTGATCCAATATTTATATTTAATAAATTAACTTTACTATATAAAAGAGAATAAATATATTAAAAAGAAAACCAATTTATTACATGATGTATTTCCTAAATGCAGTGTCTTATAACACAACTATAAAAGTGAAGCGGGCCTTCTGGGGGGGGGGCATTATGGCCACCCGCCAAACTTTCTGCACTATCTCCGGAACGGAAAAAATGGAGAGCTGATACTCTTATGACTTTATAGCTATCTTATTGGGGTCATTTTGAGCCTATTTGCATAACCCCCCGAGCAGAGGATCATGGGTAAATTCAAGATGGCGCCCACGTGGGGTACCAGAAAAGTGATGTTTTTGTCATATTTCTTCAAAATTTCTGCTTTTCCGCCATGAAAAGCGGGCAAAAACTATTTTATTTCATATCACATTAATATTTGCTAATTTTTCATGCAGTTTTTGTGGAGAAATTGCAAAAATAAAAAATTCGAAAAATCTGACCGAAAAATCGACCAAAAGATGCCGTTTTTGAAAATGACGTCACTGTGACGTCATCAAAGCGGCCATCTTGGATTTTTTTACATTTTCTGGTAGAGCTTGACCCGAGGGTATAGTGTAATGAGTTTCAGCTCCCTAGCTCAAGGGGTAAGAAAATGCCCCCCAGGCCTGGACAGGTCCCAAAAAGCCCAGGCCAGATAGGATTAAGACAAAAGTCATGATAACAATTTCGGCAGCGCAAACTATCCCTATCTGGCCACCAGAGGGACCTGAATATGGCGTAAACATATCTCGCCTAGTAGCATTTGCTGGTTTCTGTGTTCAATGGGACGATTTTAGTCAACGTCACGAAACATCATTGCAGAAAATTATAAAACCGGGCTATATAATCGAGCGCCTCCACTCGAAGTATCTCAAATTTGGCGATACTCATCGTATGCCGATGGCAAAATACGAGCTTGGCGTGCAAGATCTATGGCGTTACGTTTCGTAACTTGTGTTTAATTCCGCTCAACCCGGGGCTAGGGGCCATATGAACCCATGTATTTCAAGGTCCTCATAGGGTTCATATAAGCAGTCACAATCGAAGCGTGACTGAGATATATCATACTCTGAATAACGACTTTAACGAATAACTAATCATACGGATTAAGAATACACAGCGATACAGATTTGATATTTTGAGAACACCATGATATCTCGCCGGCATCATTGAAAACTGTTGACCACTTCTCTCTAGTTTCTCTATACTAGTATTTGTTCTTTTAATTTGGTGTTAATGCAATTATATAAATTAAGCCTTTAAGTTAGGATTATGGATGCGGAAATTCTTTAATGGACGACAGATGAATATTGAATGACGGACTAGACTCTTGTATATTCGACAATTTGACATAATTATAGTATCACAAACGTACGATTCAATTGATATGAATCAATGATTTCCAAGACATTATTAATTATATAATTCCACTGCTTCCATGAAACCTACCCATCAATGTTTGTCCCTCTCTTCTCGAAGAGCATTCCATTGGGCTATTTGAATTAATTTATATCCAATGTAGGTCAGCATAAAGTTCAGGTGGCCGCGTTAGTCTCTAGAAAATGAAAATATTCGAACGTGCAATAATTTTAAGGCTAACTGTGTTTTCTATGATCTTTCGTGGGTATATAACCCACTTCCTCGGTTTCTTTGTATTCAACGTAGAATCCATCGTAAATTTGAGCACATACGCGAGAGCATAGCCACTCGAGAACTGATCAGCTGATTTGTTGAATGACAGTGGCTTTGAAGTGAATTTGATGAGCGCACCTGGCGCTTTTAGGATTGAGTTCAGACCAATTTACTTTAAATATGACTTCCGTTTGACGTTGTATGACGCAAAATAATTATGTTTTGAGACTTGAGAATGTCTAGTATAGATCTAAGAGGTGGAGGAGTTTAAGGAACCGTTCATCTATCCCAAATAAATCTTCGTCTATGTTGGTATTGCACGAGCCAGATTCTTGAACTCGAACCATTTTGAAGCCATGGTCGTCTATCTTCACTTGTCCAAAATTCCAAGTTGGTACATTTGATAGAGGTGTGACATATTGACTGGGTTTGAGTAACCGGTTCTAAATTACCATAAAACACCTCGACTTGAATAAATAAAGCAATCCAGTGTTCTATAGTCATCATTACTATAATGATTCATTTTGATTTATTTCCCAATCTATCTTCGTTGATTCTCCCAAAAGAAATGTTGTCTCACGTTTTGAAGCGCCAGTAAAACTTGATGTCAATCAAGGACTCACCTGTCGTCTATCTCAAATTGGAGCGATATGCAAGAGGTGGGAAAAATTGACATTTGGCGACCAAAATGCAACCATATGATTCTACAGGAAAGTATTCGTCGACACCTAACATTCAGACCCGAGAATACGGTGGATTCTCAGCCGCGCTTTTATTGCAGTGGTTCATGTAGAGCCTATGAAGTATCGATCCGGCCCCTAGCACCGGCTCATGCGGAATTAGATACGCTAGCGCGAGAGCTCAAACAACTCATCTGATGTTTTGTATGAGCATTATGGACGTCTGATGGAGTAAACGCCTTAACATGGGGGAACCTGGTAAATGCAAGAAACCTAACCTGTAATGTCGACGTCGTACGGCTTAAATTTCCTACCGAAACAATAAACCTACATATATTTGTCGAGTGACACGTACAGAGGGCGGGCCTCGGGGACTAACAGTCCATCAGCAGAATCCTACCATATACAGGTCAGAAACTGGAGCGATATGCAAGACATAACACAATATGTTAAGACAGAACATTGAAATCCCCTGTCCATATATCAGTATCAGTTGCCCACAACTGAATCTTACAATATTAAAATATACGCTATGACACTACTACTACTGGGGAAGGGGGGGGGGAGGTGTGAATTGGTCATTGATGAACGAAATCTCGCCTCACTGCGGCTGGATTACAGAGTGCGTGTATGATTTAGCTTTGGAATGATTCAATTAATGAACTGATATAAATATCACTCGTTTTGTACTGGACCAGATAAATGATTCGTGCACGTGATATCTCAGTTTACAGTTTGATCAGTTTCTTGATAAATTAAGCGAGTATATTTGATACATTCAAATATTTATTTAGTAGCATGGTATAGTTTAACTTTCCTTAATGTGTTGCGATGTGATGGTCGATAGATATAATGATCGCTCTGTATCAACCTATTCATTTATTTTATTTTCTGTGCAGGCGTTCGTTTGAATTCGTGCATTTGATGTTGAATTGAATTCGATATTTCAAAGGAAAGAGGAACCGACAACTATTTCGAGAATTGTCTCTTTGGTCGAGGTATTGACTGTGGGATTACGTCATAGATCTGTCTTCAACTTAAGCCGTTTCGGAGTGAACGTGAAAGGCTGTGTCTGTCAGACACTTCACTTGATCGCTCGCATGGAAAAATCCTTCAATATAATAAAAGTGTGAAGGAAATGAGACCAAAGACCCCTTTACTCTTCGAAACAGAGAGAAAAGTGTGATTCAGATTTATTTGCCCGGTTCAAATTCAACCAATCTCAGGAAGTCACCTGTTTAGTCCTTGAAGCAAGAGGGCAATTCTCTCTTACATCAAAATACCGTCTTTAGCGCAATGTCTGCATGTGCTCTCTTTCCGAAAAGGCATGGATTTTTTCTTCGTTATTGAATGTATTGAATTTCTGTTTTCCCGTGACAAACAACACCATCGAACAACTTCCAAATTCGACGAAGATTCATAACAAGTTGTCGAGAAGAAAAGAAGATATCTCCATCATAAGCATTTATATTGTCGCGATAAATCCTATTTTAATTGATACGAACAATTCCTGATCAGCAATGCAAATACAGAAGGAAAGCTTGTGTGGTTTTCTATATTCTGCGCGCGCATGGGTAAAAGTCCGGATATTGCGGGTGCGACCGCCACTGCTCCACACGACCATAATTGCTATTCGCCGATCAAGTTAGTTTCGTATGCGGTGAATTTCTCGAAAAGTTATGTCGGTCAAGAGCAAAATTTTACACAGCATAGGAACAAGTATTAGTAGTCGTAGCAATGCACATTTCTCGTAGAGAGAGCATAGAGGGGTATCTGTGCCAGTGGTTAAGAAAATTAAACAAGGAAAGTAAGACGAATAAGGCAGCTTTATTGAAATAGCATTAGGGCTGCGGCGACAAACCTCGAAATTACAGTGACATTAACTGCTGCAAAAACTACTCGGAAGTATTCGAGTCACGTTGATATTAGTCAATCGATACGCAGAATGGCTTATCACACATTTCGTTTTTTAGGTTTAGAGGCTCTCCACCACGTTCTAGGAAATGGGGAGAGCGCAGACAAATTTCGCAAATAAACTTAAAACTTCGAAAACATCATTGAAAACTGTTGACCGCTTCTCTCTTGCAGGAAACAAGCTTATGTTTATGTATACTATGATTGTCTTTTTGAATTTGGTGCTAATACTGTTATATGGAATATGAAATAGGCCTTTGGATTATGGACGCGGATATTCTCTAATGGACGACGGCTGGATTATGAATGACGGACTAGACGCTTGTAATATCATCCATGCTAATGGAGAGCTATGGAATACACCTGCATTTGCAAATGTTACCAGTCCGCAGATAAGGTGACATACTCTCTGTGGTCAGTGATATTCAATGGAAGGCCCATAATTATGCAGATATGACAAGATATTCTGTAGATATATGACAGCACGAGTTGCAAACAGCAAAATCGTGCAGCTATATAACAGATTTAACCTTCGTGTGACCTTTTGTTCAGAAAAAAAGTTTATTGAACCAAAGGTGTTCAGTCTGCGGTAATTGCTAACATATATACATGTAAATGCCAGGAGTGTGAAATATATTTGTCGATTTGCAGCTCTAAATTTCTCCGAAGCTTTCTCCAAATAATATTCTCGTGTTGAAGCATTTGAGTCGAATGGTCAACAGACGGGGATCAATGCCCAAATATGATGTTTGTTGTTGTTTATCCACTTTATATGTGTGTATTCCGTTGGCAAAAACTGATCAGAAAGCTGCATGATTCGCATGGTTGAAATAATTAAATTACTGGATATTATGTTACAGCATGTTATTAAAGCGTTGACTAGGCCCATCGAAGTTTTCAATATTTTGATTGGTCAGTTCAAATTTTCAAATGGAAATCCGACGTTTTCGTTGAATTCTGCAGCAAATCCAGCCAATCACAGAAATTCTGTAAACGTTAACTCCGCTTACGTTAACAATAGGGTCGGGTTATCACGCTCTTCAATCTGTCCACATAAACACCTACAAAAATCCGTGGCTGAGATACACCGTAACATACGAGAACTCCGTCAGGTCCTTGAGGTGTCTTTAGGTACGAGGCAATCAGATTATTACTCGCAGGGGTCAGCTGACAGCATGTCGGATTACACCGGTGTATACCCCCTTCGCTACTTGTTATAGATTACTTCAACACCACTTTAATTTTGAAAATTGCCTTTCTTCTTCGTCGACATGGATTCGATACACGTGCGAACGTGCCTTGAGTTACCGCCTGTTCTGAAGATAGAATCCGTATGACTCTCAATGAATTCCATAACGTACTATAGCTATCTCAATTGTTTATCACTACAAGTGATGACGAAATATTGTAGCGATAAAGCTGTCGCTAAGCTTCAGTGAAATCCAATTACAGCAGATATACTCCAGCAGTCAACATATGAAAACTTAGGATTATCAACTTGGCTAAATATCACTCTCTATGCTGTTATATGTTGAACCTGTAACATTGGAGACGGGAAGCAACACAATAAGAAACAAGAACTCAAAACCGATTTCTCAGGATAAATAAACTCTTCTTTTATTCATATAGTAACATGTCCTTCAGTTCAGATTTGCTTTGCATAATCTAATTATGATCAAAGAGCGAAATTACTATGCTTTCATGGGGTCGAAACTTGCTGGAGTGCATAAAACTAAAAGGGATGGCTGTAGTCGAATACTGTTGTAACATACAATCATTCCAATGAGTTCCACTTGCATCCATTACAAGCAGCTGTCGTTGAATACTGTTGTAACATACAGTCATTCCAATGAGTTCCACTTGTATCCATTACAAGCAGCTGTCGTTGAATACTGTAACCCGAGGGGGGGTCTGGGGTCTTCGTGCACATGGGGTCTTCGTGCACACTACTGTTAGATGAAGGGTGAATGCAGTCAAATACTGTAACCCGATGCGATTTCGTGGGGTGTTCATGCACTACTGTTAGGTGAAGCGTGGCTGCAGTTGAATACTGTATTCCGATGTGATTGCATCGGGTACTGTAATCCGATGTGATATAATGGGGTACTGTAATCCGATGTGATTGCATGGGGTACTGTAATCCGCTGTGATTGTATGGGGTACTGTAATCTGATGTGATTGCATGGGGTACTGTAATCCGATGTGATCGCATGGAGTGTTCATCCCACTTGGGTGTCCATGTTTTCCTGCATGTCCATATTTTCTTGGATGTCCATGTTTTCTTGTGTGAGCCAAAGATATCTTGAGTGAGCAAAAAATAATAGGTATGTCTTATTTATTTCAGTTTGACAGTAACCCCATGATTTGTTGGAGTACACTTTACAGTGTCCCAAGTATTTCAGGGGGTCAAAGCAGAAGAATGAAGCCAAGACACTGAACCATTATCATCATCGGCATCTGTAGCTCCTTCCCATATCTCAGCATTCCTCAGATGTCTGTCAGACACAGGAGCCTTCTGTTCAGGAGGTGTGGGCTTGTCTGGCTAACCAGAGCCAGTCCCAGAAATTCTCAGAGTTCACTCTTTTATACACTCCAGCTACTAGCCTCAAACCCAAAATGTCGAAAATACCAAAAGCCTATTATTGTAAAACTACTTGGACAATCTGCGCAATTACCATATATTTGTGACAGATATTAAATATAGTTTACACAGTGATACAATTTATCCAAGATATACATAAAATTTATCTGAAATAAAATACGAATGTCTGGTTCAGAGATTATCACTTTTCAAAACAACATGGCTGCCTCCGTGCAGAGACGGATAAACTATGCATCTTTTATCATCAATAACTACTGGAATACATCAAACCACAGCTGTCATGCCATGAATTACAAAGGTAGTACATTCTTCTAGCTTCGTTATGTGAATAATTCAGTGTAACTTCATTAACTAATGATCTACAGCTCAAAAACCATGGCCATGTGGCACAAACGAGGTATCTCATTACAACAACAGCATGCAAGTAAATTCTGCAGAGAGTCTGCAGATATCCTCGGAATATTCATTATCACTGAGAATTATATGAAATGAACAACAAATATCAGAACTGCAATTAGAGAACACACAAGAGAGATATTCTACAGAACAACAACTTGTAATAAAATCAATGCAAATACAAACCCAGTAAATCGATGCTCGTCTCAATAAGGCCATCATGTTCTACTATGTTTCTTTCATGTGTGGTTTCTTCCTAATATAATGGAACACATGGGAACAGTTTCCGTTGTATATGGGTGACGAACAACATGTTAGCGGCGAAGAGTTTTTGGCGTAATTATCCCCGTGCCCCTAATGTTACTGATTTCTCATGAAAGTATTTAGTAAGGACGAATTGCCGATTAGACATTCCTGCAATCTTTTAATTTATTTGATTTTAGCCTCCGCGCATGCACCTCAAAATTGCAGTTGACGATTTACACCCGGTTGCGGTCTGTTAAATATTTCACAACTTTAAGCATATATCTCGACCAATTTATGAATGAATTTGATCGTTTCCACCTCCAAACAGGTCAGATAAGCCTAGAAAAGCTCATAAGTACTATCGTGAGGTCACGTGTAAGCTTTTGCTCAATACAAAGGACATACTCGTTGGTAATGCGTCTTGAGACCACCTGTAATGTAGTATGTCTTGGTTTTGGTTGAGAAAGTATTGCCGACGTCCAAAATAATAGTGGACTGTCTCGACTTTCCCTCAAAATATAGGATAGAGAAAACAAACCAATGCAAATAGTATTGAAAATTGTGTATTTTCATGAAAATAGTCATTGCCAACTAACTAATTGTTCATATTTTATCCATCTCATAAGCCGCACATTGAAGGAATGTTCTGAAAATGAAAACATATTGTTCGGAATGGTTGTCCATGCTCATACGTTGACGAGAGCAGACAGCGTTCTGTGAAAATTTCCTCAAAATCGCAATCTGTCTTCCATGTCTACCGGCTGAATAAGATCGCTCGGAAGGATATGTAGCTATGGCCTGGACGTTTTGAGGAAATTTCCTCAAAATAGCAATCTATCCTTCATGTCTGCCGGCTGAGTATATCGTTTGGAATCATTCTCCAAGAAGACATGTGTTGAGAAAATGATAATTTTGTAGCTAATGACAGGACCTCGAAAACTTAAAATAATCATTTCGATTGATATTTGATTTTGAGGAAATTTCCTCAAAAGGAAAATATGTTGTTTGGAATAGCTGCCTACGCTGAGCATAGGTTATTCTGAGGAAATTTCCTCAAAATCAAAATCTACTTTTCAGAATAGGGGTCAGTGTTTTTGCTTAGTAACGCCGAAAACGCATTTCGGAAATTTGATCCACTGGTCGGAATGACTGTCCATAATTAACAAGGAAAAGTTGCTTGTTAGAGTGTTTGTCCATGTTCATAGACTGAATAAATTTGAGAGGGTCAATTTTAAACTCGCCATTCGGAAAGATAGTCTATGTTATGTACGTTACTGTTACAAATCAAATTGTGGGGAGATATCCTCAATTGAAATTATCTTTCCGAATGAGTGTCCCTGTTCACGGGCTAAGTAAGGTAGATAACGTTTCGGGCAGTTTTGAAGAAATTTCCTCAAAATGGCAATGCATCGTTCAAAATGATTGTCATGAAATATATTTTAACTCCGGCGGTCATTCCCTCAAATTGGAAATCTACCATTCGGAATAATACTTCATTTCCAAACACTTACTAAATAAAGCGAAACAGATTTTGAGGAAATTTCCTCAAAATTGAAAATCTATCGTTCAGCATAATTATCTAGGTAGAGCAGACAGCTTTTTGAGGAAATTTCTTCAAAATAGAGCGAAACAAGATTTTGAGGAAATTTCCTCAAAATCGAAAATCTATCGTTCAGCATAATTATCAGCATAAAGCATCAGTTATATTTGCCATACTTTTGCTTACCAAGAGTCGTGCAATAAACTTGATTGATTGACTGATTGATAATCATCTACATGTAAGTAGAGCAGACAGCTTTTTGAGGAAATTTCTTCAAAATGAAAATTACCACAAGGGATGAGCTATACGACAAGTGAGATGATTGAAAAAATTTCCTCAAAATTAAAATGTGTCGTTCAGAATGTTTGTCCACGAACACTCCCCAGTGATGTTCTTGTCTTGAATTCCAAGACGCCGTCCAAATATATGCTCACTGGTTTTTGGCAAAAGTGGTATGTTGTTGCTTCTAGTTTCAGGGCAATGTACAGTTCATTTTTAGTGAATTCTACAAGAATGAAATGTTCGTCAGCCACACGTCGTCGCTTCTCTGGACTACACGTCGTCCCGGAAGAAACCTGAAATCGACAAAGGCAGATATTTCAGCATGTTGATATGTCCGTGTAATGATTTCGTGCATCCCAATCCAGAGCCCACTATATTTCACGATGTCTGAACTTACAAACATGTAGTGTAAACGTACCATTCAAATGGTGGTAGAAAACAATGAGGGCGTACCGACAAGAAGTCATAAGTAAGTCCATGATGCAAATCATTAAGACAGATGTACAGAAATAAGTTTCTTCACAGATGTGCGTCTTGTTGATCGCCTGGTTGATATCCTCAGACAAACGATCTTTGCCTGACAGGATATCTATCAATAATCCTTCTTCTCAGCCCATTTTTTGTTTTAATTCACATAGCGTGTTATCGCTAATATAATTTACAGAAGGTAACAATGCAGGAATATGTGATGTACATCTAACGCTTTCATTTTATTCCAACTGACGTTATATGATGATGGGGCCCTACCGAAATATCATCCATTAAAAACATAGACCCCTAACACAATCTCCTATAGTTTATTGGTACAAGCGACTGATATCTACTCTATGCTTCAAATCTCTATGATATGGTTTGTTGTCATGAGTTTCTGCTGTCTGTTTACTAAGACCAAGGATGCATAATATGTACATACTGTGACACAGTCATCCTTCCTTTTCAGCTGCTCTGGCCGCCACACCTTCAGAACCAGCGGCTCTCTCCTGTGCTTCATTTGTGTCAGTCACCAACTGTAGAATGCGCTATTTCAAAACATAGACAGATTCAGTTTCAATAAAGCGATTATCTTTGCTGTAAATATGGAGATTCTAGCCTTCATGTAAGCAGACATAGACTTCGTCAAGAAATTCAGCACTAAAAAATCGGTGGTCTCGGTGTAAGAAGAAGTGGTATTGTTGTCTATTTGTTGCACACTTGTGTCCCTTTGGTCAAAACTATCATTTCTCTATGTTGATATTATAATCTTAGTTTTTATCATTTTATTGTCTGACTTTGTATTTATAAAATTAACTGGTATTTAGCTGTTGTGCGTGGTCGACACATCGCCAGGTTATCTTCGTTCCAGTTTACGTGGCTAAATTAATAATCGTGTTAATATTTCGCCCGTACCGTCATGACTGCCTTAATATAACGAGTTGTATTGATATGATGGACCCGCCGTAAACAATTTCAGCAGGTCAATTCTCGGTCAACTCTTTCGAGGGGACTTCGAGACTTGACGGCAGCGTCGCTCACATCTTCATTGATGAGAGCGTCTGCACTGTGATTGTCTTGTGTTTGCTGATTTGTGTGACTAACTTTTACCGAAGTAACTTCACCGACCGTGGACATGGTGGACATAGCTAAGATTCATAGCGTCTCCCTTCCCTCACCGCTATGTCAACGACAAATACATTTCCCTGGTGGTAACTCGAACATCTCCATGGCGCACTTGTTATTAACTTTGCGCCCTTTTGGACCTTCATTAACTTGAGAAAATGGGCCGCCATGAATAAAACTACCATAATCGATGTTGTGATCATCATCCGCTGTATACAGTGGGTCAATAAAGACGGAAATGCCCATCTTCTTGACCCTCGATCTCAGGTGATTTTGAGGCTCCATAGGGATAATCTTAACGTCTGTAATTAATATATGACCAACGAAGAGCCAGGTAGTCTGCCATTTCTGTATTTTTATTCATGGCGGCCCATTTTCTCAAGTTAATGAAGGTCCAATAGGGCGCAAATGTAATAATAAGTGCGCCATGGAGATGTTCGAGTTACCACCAGGGAAATGTATTTGTCGTCGGCATAGCGGTGAGGGAAGGGAGACGCTATGAATCTTAGCTACCGCGGACATTCCTTGGATGGACAACGAGCACGGATTTACTGTGTTGAAGCGACTCCTTTCGTTATGATTTCGGATGTGGATTTACCACGAAATGCTTTGTTTCACTTGGATTTGTGGTGTGCTTTTCCAGATTTGTTGCAGGTTTAAAACAGCACACGCCTCTTCTCGATTGCGCAATATAAAAGTTCACTAGCCTGTGTGTACTAAAGGGACTATACATGTGTGAAACTAATATGTAGTGGTTGTAGTACATTCTAAAAAAATAATCTACAGTCGCTGAATAGTGTGACGTCACAACTACCGTTTAAAGGGGAGATAACTGCTTTTTTCCTCTGCTCGTGGGGATATGCAAATAGGCTCAAAATTACCTCAATATGATAAACTATGTAGTCACGGAGTTTCAGCTCTCCAAGTTTTGTCGTTCCGGAGATAGCACAGAAGTTTGGTAGGGGAGGCCCTTCCCCCCCCCCCCCAAAGGCCAGATACACTCTAAGAAATATTCAGGAAATAATCCTGAATATATCAGGCTGCACATCCACAACTCAATTTCAGGGATTTTACCTGAAATTCAGTATTAATTTCCTGAAATTCAGGTATATCATCCATGAATTAAAGCTACACAGCCAGAAATACGAAGCTGCGCATCAAAACACCCCTCGGCTCTGGGTACATTCATAATGCATTCAATTTGAACCGAGATGTCAGGAACACCAAGCAGTCAAGTGACAAATATACAGATTATCAAAAATTTTGCAATTAGAAATGACCCCTAAGATTTCCGTCCAATCAGAGAAACCGGTATTCATTACATACATGTCTTGACGCATCAATGATGTATACCAAATTTTACAACGAGCATTTGAATGCTATCTGAGATAGAGATCATTAATGATTTCGCATAAATGAAAGATGGCCGCCCATCCTTCCCGCCACTCAGAGGAACTGATGTGGTTATTCATTGAAAGTCTCTTGATACATTGATGCTGTATACCAAGTTTCGTATAGAACACTGAAATGGTATCAGAGATATGCATCATTACAGATTTTGTATAAATTAAAGATGGCCACCAAGGTTTCCACCCAATCAGGGATACCAGAACAGTCATTTATCGTAAGTCTATTGATGCATCGATGATGTATACCAAATTTTACATCAAGCACTTGAACGGTATCAGAGAACGAGATCATTAATGATTTTGCATAAATTAAAGATGGCCCATCCTTCCCCCCACTCAGAGGAAATGATGTGGTTATTCATTGGAAGTCAGTTGTTACATCGATGCTGTATACCAAATTTGGTATAGAACACTTAAAGTGGATCAAAGATATATATCATTAAAGTTTTTGCATAAATTAAAGATGGCCGCCAAGGTGTTCGGTCAATCAGATCTCGATGCAAAGTATCTAGATGTATCGATGATGTATACCAACTTTCATATAAAACAACTGAATGGTAACAGAGATATGTATCATTATCGATTTCGCATAAATTAAAGACGGCCTCCAGGATTTCCAGCCAATCAGAAAAGCCGGTTTGGTAATTCATTGAAAGTTGCTTGATGTATCGATGATGTATACCAACTTTCGTATTGAACAGTTCAATGGTTTCCGAGATATGGATCATTATCCATTTCGCATAAAATTAAAGATGGCCGACAAAGTTTTCACCCAATCAGGTCCCAATTAAATAGGCTTCTGGTCCTTGACTAGGTAAATAAGCATACCAAATTTGGAATTCTTCAGTGGAACCGTTCTCCGGCTATCTCGCTCACGTACAGACGTACGGACGTACGGACAGACGGACGTACAAGACGACGACAATACCCCATGGACAAAATTGGCCGAGGGGTAAAAACGGTGTTGGCCCAACACCATTTTTTAGTGTTGAGGCCAGTTTAACACCAATAAGTGGTGTTGATAAAAGGTGTTGACATAATTCAACACCAAAATGTGGCCAGTTCAACACCAACAAGAGCCCAAGGGGCTTCAATATACGCCCATATATCTGGAATTACATTGGATCAAATTTCAAGGTTGTTTAATAGCCTTGATTCCAATTGATCTAGCAATCCAGAGAAAGGTCTACAATTTTTTGCTTATAAGAATGTAACATATATCACATCTTATATTGAATGATAAACTAAAATGAGCTTATCTCTTGGTAACTAGTTGACCTTGAAGCAAGAGCTTAGAGCTCACATATCCCACAATGAAATCGACAATAGTCAAACACAAGAAAATAGTAGTTTTCCTGCAAATGGATTCCTTTCAGACGAGAGAATTTTTCATGAAGGAAGAAGAGATGAAGTAAATCTTTGTTCTTGAGTTAATAAACAGGTGGGGAAGACTCCTCTCCCCGTTAAATTAGTAAATGTATAGTTTTTATTTCACAACAGTTTAACTAAATGAAGCGTTTCAAACATGGGAGACAACTCCACAGGACAATACCATATAAATGCAGGGGAAAGAACTTCGAATATTCCAACAATATTCAAACACATTTAGTCAGCTAAGCTCGATTCAGTTTTGGGGGACTGCGACCTAGACCTTTGACAAATTGATCTCATATGTATCGCTCCACTTTGCCATGCGAGTAAGGTATACTCACAGTTTGGTACCAATCCATACCTTGAAACTAGAGCTATCGCATGGACAACAAATGTTAATGGATGAATGGACAGAACGCAACATCGCATTACACGACCTCGTCTTCGAGAGGCATATGAAAATGTGACTTTTGATGATTTCTTGATTTTGGGGTCACAGTGACCTTGACCTTTGACCTTGACCTCAATTTTGGTACACAACACATCGTCTTCCCTCAATCTATCAATGCACACAAAAAATCATGATTTTTAATGATTTCCTGATTTTAGGGTCACAGTGACCCTGACCTTTGACCTTGTCCTAAGTTTTGGTACATGACAAACTGTCTCCCCTCAATTTCTCAATGAACACAAAAAGTCATGATTTTTAACAATTTCACGATTTTGAATCATAGTGACCTTGACCTTTGACCTACATTTTGGTATGTGAAACATTGTGTCCCCTAATGTATCTACTGACACAGCAAAATGTTATTTTTAATAATTTCCTAATTTTGGGGTCGGTGACCTTTGACCTTGACCTAATTGTTGGTATGCATCACTTCATTTCCGCCTATTGAATCCACTCACAAAAAATTAGAAATTTTAAACGATTTCCTGACTTTTCGATCACACTGACCTTTGACCTCTGACCTCTACCTACATTTAATATGCAACACATCGTTCCCCCCTAGGGCATCCACTCACCAAAAATTAGAACTGTAGATAGAAAACTGTCAATGATCAATAATTTTCTGATTTTAGGCAACAGTGACCTTTGACCTCTGACCTCGACCTGAATTTTGGTACGCGACACATCGTCCTCACCTGATGTATCCACTCACAAAAATTGCAACTCTGGATAGAAAACATTCAGAGACACGGACACGAACACTTCAGTGATTTCCTGTTTTTCAGGCCAGTGACCTTTGACCTCTGACCTCGACCTTCATTTTTGTACGCGACACATCTTCTCCCCGTAGGGTATCCACTCACCAAAAATTGGAACTGTAAATAGAAAACTGTTCCAGATATAGACCGGACACGGGGGACGGACGGACACACGGACACACGGACAGACGGACGGAAACCGCCATCACATAATACGTCCGCCTTTTTGGCGGGCGTATAAAAAACGGTGTTGAGAAAATGGTGTTGACCCAATCCAACACTGAAATATGGTGTCGAGACCAGTTCAACACCAAAAAACGGTGTTGACAAAATGGTGTTGAAAATCTAACACTGAAAAATGGTGTTGAGAAAATGGTGTTGACCCAATCCAACACTGAAAAATGGTGTCGAGACCAGTTCAACACCAAATACGAAGCTGCGCATCAAAAAACCCCTCGGCTCTGGGTACATTCATAATGCATTCAATTTGAACCGAGATGTCAGGAACACCAAGCAGTCAAGTGACAAATATACAGATTATCAAAAATTTTGCAATTAGAAATGACCCCTAAGATTTCCGTCCAATCAGAGAAACCGGTATTCATTACATAAATTTCTTGACGCATCAATGATGTATACCAAATTTTACAACGAGCATTTGAATGGTATCAGAGATAGAGATCATTAATGATTTCGCATAAATGAAAGATGGCCGCCCATCCTTCCCGCCACTCAGAGGAACTGATGTGGTTATTCATTGAAAGTCTCTTGATACATTGATGCTGTATACCAAGTTTCGTATAGAACACTGAAATGGTATCAGAGATATACATCATTAAAGATTTTGCATAAATTAAAGATGGCCACCAAGGTTTCCACCCAATCAGGGATACCAGAACAGTCATTTATCGTAAGTCTCTTGATGCATCGATGATGTATACCAAATTTTACATCAAGCACTTGAACGGTATCAGAGAACGAGATCATTAATGATTTTGCATAAATTAAAGATGGCCACCCATCCTTCCCCCCACTCAGAGGAACTGATGTGGTTATTCATTGCAAGTCAGTTGTTACATCGATGCTGTATACCAAATTTGGTATAGAACACTTAAATTGGATCAGAGATATATATCATTAAAGTTTTTGCATAAATTAAAGATGGCCGCCAAGGTGTTCGGTCAATCAGATCTCGATGCACAGTATCTGGATGTATCGATGACGTATACCAACTTTCATATAAAACAACTGAATGGTAACAGAGATATGTATCATTATCGATTTCGCATAAATTAAAGATGGCCTCCAGGATTTCCAGCCAATCAGAAAAGCCGGTTTGGTAATTCATTGAAAGTTGCTTGATGTATCGATGATGTACACCAACTTTCGTATTGAACAGTTCAATGGTTTCCGAGATATGGATCACTATCCATTTCGCATAAAATTAAAGATGGCCGACAAAGTTTTCACCCAATCAGGTCCCAATTAAATAGGCTTCTGGTCCTTGACTAGGTAAATAAGCATACCAAATTTGGAATTCTTCAGTGGAACCGTTCTCCGGCTATCTCGCTCACGTACAGACGTACGGACGTACGGACAGACGGACGTACAAGACGACGACAATACCCCATGGCCAAAATTGGCCGAGGGGTAAAAACGGTGTTGACAGAATGGCGTTGAAAATCTAACGCTGAAAAATGGTGTTGAGACCAGTTCAACACAAAAAACAGTGTTAAGAAAAGGGGGCGATTTTCACCGTTAATTCGGATTTCCGCCCCCTTTGAGGTTGGTGATCGTTTGCAATCGATAAAATATTATTAATAATGTAACATTTAACAGCTCAAAGAATCAATTGTGTGATAAAGACTCCAGAAAAGAGTAACAAACAGCTATAAATACAACAGTGGCTTAACTCAGCTGCCAAATTTCTGGGATGACGCCGTTATTGTCGGCATATAGCACATACCAGTACGTGAGTTCTATTGATATCTCCACATGTTAATCTGTATAATTAACAGCTTTATAAAAGCAGAAGAAAAAAAAATTAAATCAAATTATCCGCAAAGGGCTATATGCTGACAATAACGCTAAAACAAGTATATATCTGCGTTATTTACTATTTCCTGATCAATAAGTCAATCATTAAGGCAATCATTCAATCTGTATAATTAACAACCTTGTGGGAACAGAAGGGGGGAAAAGTAAAACAGATTATCCGTGCTATATGCTGGTGGCCATATTCCGTTGTGTTAACCCCAGGATTCTGACAGCTGGGTAAGCGCCCTGTAGCTCGCTGTGGTAGGTTTGTTTAAAGCTGAATTGGTTTGAAAAATTACTTTATACCAAGCAAGTAGACAAAGAAGTTGGAATTTTCCAGTCATAATTGCCGTATACGTATAGAGTAAACTTACTTGTACGTATTTTGCCGGTTTATTGCGACGCACAGTGCGCTTTACTGCCAGCTTTTCAACTTTTCATTGGAAAAAGAAACACAAATTTGCAAATGACGGACGGATATTATGACGTAAAGGTCAAAATGCTGACAATAACGCTAAAACAAGTATATATCTGCGTTATTTACTATTTCCTGATCAATAAGTCAATCATTAAGGCAATCATTCAATCTGTATAATTAACAACCTTATGAAAACAGAAGGGGGGGGAGTAAAACAGATTATCCGTGCTATATGCTGACAATAACGGTGTTTACCGCTGTGTTAACCCCAGGATTCTGACGGCTGGGTAAGCGCCCTGTAGCTCGCTGTCGTAGGTTTGTTTAAAGCTGAATTGGTTTGAAAAATTACTTTATACCAAGCAAGTAGACAAAGAAGTTGGAATTTTCCAGTCATAATTGCCGTATACGTATAGAGTAAACTTACTTGTACGTATTTTGCCGGTTTATTGCGACGCACAGCATGCTTTACTGCCAGCTTTTCAACTTTTCATTGGAAAAATAACACAAATTTGCAAATGACGGACGGATCTTACGATTCTCTGTCTAGTGCTTCCGCCGAGGTCCGCGCGACCCGCATCTGTCCTTATATAAGACAATGCCGGGCTGGCTGGCCCAGAGAATTCCAAAACCAGCATAGCTAACAGTTATAAAGTCGGACAAAGGAAAGACACAAATTTCATGGCCTATAAAGCGTATGTTGATTTCCCACACCTAAGCGCTGCGTTGGTCAGTTCCTTCACCTAGTTCCTTCACCTATATTAAACGAAAAGACCTATCCGGTGTTGAATGGTTCTGTTCACCTATAAGTGAATACTGAACGAAATCACCTAGACGGTGCATGCCCACCTACCATAAATTGGTGTAAGCTCTGACAATATGCAGATGCATTCAACTTTAATATATGGAATGGAACACCTATGCCGTACGTGCCCACCTACCATAAATTGGTGCAGGCTGTATTAATATGCAGATGTTAACTAAGTGTTAACTAACACCAGCTCAACACCAATTAAAAGCGTTAACTAACACCAATAAATGGTGCTGAAGCTGGCTCAACACCATTTTTTTAGTGTTGACTGACAAGTACTGATACTGGCTCAACACCAATTAACAGTGTTAACTAACACCAATAAATGGTGCTGAAACCGGCCCAACGCCATTTTTTAGTGTTGACCGACGAGTGCGGATGCTGACTCAACACCGAATAACGGTGTTAACTAACACCAAATAACGGTGTTAACTAACACCAAATAACGGTGTTAACTAACACCAATAAATTGTGTTGGGGCAATATGGTGTATGCCGTAACTCAACACTGTTTTTTGGTGTTGAAGTCAACACCAATTTTTAGTGTTAATTAACACCATTTTTCTGACTGTGTAAATTACCTGAATTTTAGGGGATTTTACGTACCTGAATAGGGTCGGCAACATACTAATCAGGGTGGTAAATTTGCCTGAATTTCAAGGAAAATCCACTCATTCAGGGATCATTTTCCTGAAATTCAGGAAATTATCCCTGGATTTCAGATAACATCCCTGATATTGAGTTGTGGATGTACAGCCTGATCTATTCAGGATTATTCCCTGAATATTTCTGAAAGTGTAGGGTTAAAAATATAACTACAGCATGGCCATGTGTAATTACAAGCGTCTAGTCCGTCATTCATAATCCAGCCGTCGTCCATTACGGATAATATCAGATGGCATTCGAATGTTAATGCTGGCTGAAGTCCACTTCATTGCTAATTAAAGTTACTAATGTTCCATTGTTATCGCAATTATGGAAAAATCGGCCTCTTTGATTTTATCGAATGGTGATTTCCAGACAACCTGAAAAAAAAAAGTTTCCTTTAACTGTTCTTGTTAGAGAGTCCGGTTTGGTCGGGGTATGGCTTTAAGAATATATTTCAGCTTTGATATTATTAAGGCTTTCACAGTGGGGTTAAAATTCGTATGGACCATTGGTTATGGTAATGCTATCTCTTTCAATGTTGGTTCGTAAGTTAATAATATCATTTCATCTGATTTAATCGAGCTGTTAGTATGGATATTTCGATGTGACTTAAAGTGGATTTCTCGGATTCCCAATGAAGTTTTCATCTGTGATGAAGGCTGTATGTACATGTTTCCCAGATTTGGCAGACCCATTTTATAAATGTGGTGTGTTCTGCATAGTGGTTGACTCTGTTTTCCCTGTCTACAATTTATAATACATTTTATGTTCACATTTTTGTCTTGTTATAATGGAAAGGGTATCTGCGCATAGGACGAATAGGTAGATCCCCCTGTCTGCATTCTCTTGTGACCCGGAAAACCATTTTGTGTGACTGACGCCGACAAAGTTTTGCAAAAACAGTGTTTGACGCGTTATTTTATTGAAGGACCGAAATCGAAAAATAATGAAACGTAGGATATAAAAGACAAAGAGACGTTGTCAAAAGCCTTCCCAGGGTCAACTAAAAGAAAAAAAAGACCAGGAATAGTTTCTTACTCGGTGTGATGCATAAAGTCATATATCAGCCCTATATTGTCATCTGCATATATCCGCCCATGACTCCATATTGATTTTCAGAAATTAACGTACTTGAAACACACGTAATTCTGCATGTCAGCACTACATCCTGAGACAATTTTATATGTTACGTTTAATAGCGAAATTGGCATGGGCGTCGCCAGCATTTCTTCAGAGGGGATCGTTTCCTATGCTTACTCATTAGAGAGCCCAGTGATCTTCTGTACAACATAGGAAACTAGCATAAGATTGGGCGCTGAGAAGGGGTTGTTCGCACTCAACGATACCCCCAGTCCCACCCTACCGGTTCCTTTGAATGGTGTCCAGTTTTTCATCTGGTTATAGTATACATGTTATAATTTCCAGCGTCTCTGTAATTGATAGTTGCCCTCACGATCTGCTAACAATAATAGACTGACCTCACAACAAAATAATTAGGTTCTCCCGACGTATTTGAATAATTCAACAGTTATATTTCATTTTTCTATTAAAGAAAGTCTGTAGGCTGCAGAAAAGTCAATGTGCCACCTAAATATCCAGAAGGGATACTGGTACTCATATATCCGAGCTCCAATGATACCACAGGTCCATGTGCCCTTGTATGAACTACTCATGGTCAGCTATTTTCAACAGAGAGATTTGCGAATGCGTCAGATACGGTAGTCGTCGCAGTCAACCTTAATGCATGGCTATAGGTATAGGCAGAAGTCCATGAAACTTCTGGTATAGAATATAATGTATTAAATAAAAAATTCACATTTATCTTCATTTATTTTTATTAAGTGTTTGAAAGTACCAGAAACCAGAAAGTATAATAAATAAGTTTTCTTGTGATGTACTAATAGGCCCTACTGTAAATCAATTAATATTTTCTTGCTTCCTTTCTGTCAAAAGTTATCACCTCAGTTGCATGTTAACACACAGGATGGATCGAAAAAAATCGCACTTTCCCCTGTTTTTAACCCAAATAAAAAGTACTTTATTTTTGCAATCGGAAGGTTGATAATAACTGCTCTGGGATACGGATATCTAAAGATAAATGGCCGAGTCTGCTTGTAAATTGCTCCCTTTTAAATCTGAAATTTGCTGATTCGTTGATGATAATGCATGCTTGAAGAGAGAAGAGTTTACGCTCGCCAAGTGTTATGTAATACTAACGACTTGATAGCCGATGAAGTTCCGCTGTTTGTTTGTACAGTTAACTATTAACTGTCATCCCGGAATGCTGTGTGTGTTGGGGGGGGCGGCGCAGAGATGGGTAACAGATAAGCGCTGATGAGCGTAGCCGGTGATGTCCTGTTTTGTTTAAGCATAAATGAGCTAGCGAGTGCGCAATGCGACAGTGCGATCAAGTGATTATACTGCATGGCTACCCAAGAAGGGAACAGGACAGGCCTATCCATATTTCCCTGTCAAACTTCAACAAATAATAGTCTATCAAGACCGATTATTGTAATTCATATTATTTGGACAAAAAACTGTACAGTCCATAATGTATATGTCAGGCCGGGGAATGATGGATGAGCAGTGTAAAATTTTGTAGATTGTAGATTTGAAAAAATTACTGATTCAAAAATATAACATGGACACATTAATTGATTGGTTATTGTGATATACAGAATCATTTGGGATTATCCTTGGAAATTATTCGTTTATATACAACGTTTAAACTACGTATGAAGACGGTGTCTATGCATCGAGTTCCATGAAAGTGAACGTTTCATTTTTCTACAAATCATAATAAATAGTAAACAAATGCTTTATAGTTAAAGCACAGTTTTTCTGGTTCTATAAAATGTCACTTCATTACTCTATAATAGAAGGAGTCCCAAGGAATGCCGAGTATGATACAATATGAGCGTTACAGAAGCGTTATGTTAAATATTAATTTCAAGACGCAGTTTATGACAGAACTGCAGCATTTACAAATTAAGTTTAGGAATTAAAATTGAATTAATATTTATTTCTGTATGTGTATATAATTTGCCCGGTAAAAATTGTGGTGCTATGAATGGCATTGAGGGGATTTATACCCCCAAAATAAGATTAATCAAACTTTCCTAGCCATTGTCGGACTTTAGACGATATCTTCCGACTGATTTGAAGTGAATACTTGAACACTCTTCCGAGTGTCAATCTGGACAGACAAAACAAATGAAAAAAAAATATTCACATTTATCAAATACATTATTTTAGTCAATGCACCCAGTCAAAAATAAGAATCACAAACGCAGCGTCGACTTAATCTACATGTATCAAACAATGGCAATGAAATATTATTTTTCCAAGTACTTAATATTAGAAAATATTAGCAAGAACATTTTCAATTTAAATTTTTCGCTTCATATTCCTGTATTTCTCAGGTGAATTTGACTTTATGTTGGGCTAATATCACTCCGACTGTATTGTTTTGACACTTGTATATGAATTTGACGCTGCACTATATTCCTTTTACTTAACTGGGTTAATGCCGATTAACAGCCCTAAGATAGAGAGAGAACAGACAACAGTTGCATTAACTTCGTTTGGTAGAAACTTATTCGATTAATCGACTGTCCCGCAAAAAGAAAAGCACGGCGTCCATTTTTTCTCCTATCTCCCAACATTGATGAACAAAGGATGGGATCGCGCTTTGAAATAGGACGTCATCGATTTTTGCTTCGATGGATGAATTTAAATTTTTGAAAACAGTCTTGCTTGGACAAGACCACCTTCCCTCCAGCTCAACATTCAAATCGTACATAGAGGTTGTCATTTTTTACTTGGCATGTCCCATTAACATACGACTTTTTTATTTAATAAAGTTACTGAATTATTGCAGAATTCTAAAAGATTTTCTGTGAAATGTTTAGCATATACTTACCTTGATGCGACCAACGGAATGTTCTGCTGAAATAGAACGGATTTCTCCTTCTCTTCTGCCTCTATGACCAGGAGATTCTGTCGTTCAATTGTCCACTGACTCGGCATGATGAACTTTGCGATATCAATCTTGGCCTACTAGTATAGTTCCACTAATGTCCAGGCAGACAGCCGAAGCTACCGACTGAAATACATATAGTCGCTTCAAGGGAAAAACATTTAACTTTCATTAAGGACATGTTAATGCTATCCGGTCTAGCCTTTAAATACAGATCAAGAAATTCCACTCAGCGAACACTCAGCCGCCATCCCAAGACCCACATCGTAAAATACCCTATCGTCTCCAATTTCAGTCTTCGTCGTCTGGCAAACACATTTTCCTACGAAGTAGGCTACAGATCGCAAATTGTCCGGTAATGAGTGAGTCAGTCAGTCCATCCGAATCCTTTCGTCGGCAAAATAAGGAGAACCGTTGACATTATAACCTTGATTTTTGGCATGAACGAGCATTAGGGCATTGTTACCAGCTAGCTCTGATCTGAAATAATTCTGATTAAAATTAGATTTATAATTAACACTTCAGTATATTGTTATAGATCATACGGAGAAAAGTCCGATCATTTAAGCGAGGGAAACATGACACCATGGAATTTGGGAACAGCCCTGGCATGCCTGGTGCTCTCTCGCTGTTGGATTCAACCGCAAGATCTGAGGACAGCGACCTCAATACAGCTGAGCGAACTATTTATAGACGGAGACTGGTGAAACCCAGTATTAATGTGTTTAACTCCGAGTCTATTCAACTGCTTGATGTACCAGGGCCGGATCACTAAATGACCAGAACATTCACCAATATACTTTCATTTTTTGTGGCACGAACATATCGATGTAAATATATAAATACCCAGAATATAATCTTGCCCAATCTCACAAAAGGCATGTTATAAAGAGAACCTATGGCTGTTATGGAAGGTTGTACCTGTACCATATTATGATGAAAAGTACCGTAGGGGAGGGTCACATCATATCTCAATGAAAATGCGATCGAGTCCTAATGCCTACTCTACTTCGTAGGTCCTGTGACGTTAGTCACACTGCTCATGTTATTCATCGCCGCTCTAGAAATTGCAACAGGGAAATACATCGGACGAGTAAGTTGAATACACAGACATATAAAAAATTCCCGTCAAAAGAAAGCCTGCCCAACAGGCCCTATGGTGTCAAAGATAGTGTGTTTATGTGTCACTGCAAACTCTAAAACGTTAGGCAAAATAGTTTCTTGACAGCATGATATAGTTATTAGTAGTATAGAAAGAGCCTATTAGTATATTAGGTGGAGGGCCATGTTGTATGTATAGGGAAAATGAGGAGTTATGTTATACGTATGAGGGAAAATGCAATGATTTCTGAGAGGAAGAATAAATTGGTCGCCAGCGGGGTTCGAACTCACGACCCCGGCTTATCGCGCCGATGCTCTACCTACTGAGCTATGACGGCCCATAGGTATTACAACCGTGGATTGTCCCTGTGACGACCAACCTTCTCTCTCGGTGTTGCAATGCGCGCAACAGGCTTTTATAATGGAGAAATGATATTTGGTATGGCGTATAGCCCGCTACTGAGCATATATACATATGAAATGATTTTTGAGAGAGAAAGAATAAATTGGTCGCCAGCGGGATTCGAACCCACGACCCCGGCTTATCGCGCCGATGCTCTACCTACTGAGCTATGACAGCCCATAGGTATTACAACCGTGGATTGTCCCTGTGACGACCAACCTTCTCTCTCGGTGTTGCAATGTGCGCAACAGGCTTTTATAATGGATAAATGATATTTGGTATGGCGTATAACCCGCCACTGAGCATATATACATATGAAATGATTTTTGAGAGAGAAAGAATAAATTGGTCGCCAGCGGGATTCGAACCCACGACCCCGGCTTATCGCGCCGATGCTCTACCTACTAAGCTATGACGGCCCGTAGGTATTACCACCGTGGATTGCCCCTGTGACGACCAACCACTCGGTGTTGCAATGTGCGCAACAGGCTTTTATAATGGAGAAATGATGTTTGGTATGGCGTATAGCCCGCCACTGAGCATATATACATATGAAATGATTTTTGAGAGAGAAAGAATAAATTGGTCGCCAGCGGGATTCGAACCCACGACCCCGGCTTATAGCGCCGATGCTCTACCTACTGAGATATGACGGCCCATAGGTATTACAACCGTGGATTGTCCCTGTGACGACCAACCTTCTCTCTCGGTGTTGCAATGTGCGCAACAGGCTTTTATAATGGAGAAATGATATTTGGTATGCCGTATAGCCCGCCACTGAGCATATATACATATGAAATGATTTTTGAGAGAGAAAGGCTGGTTCGAATCACGCTGGCGACAAA
Organism: Hanleya hanleyi; assembly: GCA_036873755.1. Taxonomy (NCBI): domain Eukaryota; kingdom Metazoa; phylum Mollusca; class Polyplacophora; order Lepidopleurida; family Hanleyidae; genus Hanleya; species Hanleya hanleyi. The sequence goes on from JAVTVY010029286.1 coordinate 67,624, forward strand.
TTTATTCTTTCTCTCTCAAAAATCATTTCATATGTATATATGCTCAGTGGCGGGCTATACGCCATACCAAATATCATTTCTCCATTATAAAAGCCTGTTGCGCACATTGCAACACCGAGAGAGAAGGTTGGTCGTCACAGGGACAATCCACGGTTGTAATACCTATGGGCCGTCATAGCTCAGTAGGTAGAGCACCGGCGCGATAAGCCGGGGTCGTGGGTTCGAATCCCGCTGGCGACCAATTTATTCTTTCTCTCTCAAAAATCACTTCATATGTATATATGATCAGTGGCGGGCTATACGCCATACCAAATATTAATTCTCCATTATAAAAACCTGTTGCGCACATTGCAACACCGAGAGAGGAGGTTGGTCGTCACAGGGACAATCCACGGTTTTAATACCTATGGGCCCTCATACCTCAGTAGGTAGAGCATCGGCGCTATAAGCCGGGGTCGCGGGTTCGAATCCCGCTGGCGACCAATTTATTCTTTCTCTCTCAAAAATCATTTCATATGTATATATGCTCAGTGGCGGGCTATACGCCATACCAAATATCATTTCTCCATTATAAAAGCCTGTTGCGCACATTGCAACACCGAGAGAGAAGGTTGGTCGTTGGACAATCCACGGTTGTAATACCTATGGGCCGTCATAGCTCAGTAGGTAGAGCATCGGCGCGATAAGCCGCGGTCGTGGGTTCGAATCCCGCTGGCGACCAATTTATTCTTTCTCTCTCAAAAATCATTTCATATGTATATATGCTCAGTGGCGGGCTATACGCCATATCAAATATCATTTCTCCATTATAAAAGCCTGTTGCGCACATTGCAACACCGAGAGAGAAGGTTGGTCGTCACAGGGACAATCCACGGTTGTAATACCTATTGGCCGTCATAGCTCAGTAGGCAGAGCATCGGCGCGATAAGCCGGGGTCGTGGGTTCGAATCCCGCTGGCGACCAATTTATTCTTTCTCTCTCAAAAATCATTTCATATGTATATATGCTCAGTGGCGGGCTATACGCCATACCAAATATCATTTCTCCGGGAAAATGCAAGAAAGGTATAGTGAAATGGGAGGGAGTGACTGATAATGTTATAGGTATAGGAGGGATGAAATGCAGGTGGATGACGGCAGAGAGATATCCTATGCATAGTAATACATGGACACCTGGATGAAGATGACTTGGAGCTTCAAGCGGAATTTTATACCTATAGGCGGGCGAGTGAGTGAATATGATTTAACGTCGCTTTCAACACTATTTCAGTCATATCACGACGTTGGTTCCTATTCCTTTTAACACCCGAGACCCAACGGATGGGTTTCTATTCCTTTTCACACCCGGGATCCCCACGGGTGCCCCAGTTAGTCGCCTCCTACAGAAAGCTCTCTGAGGAGCTGAGACCTATCCTTACCATGACATGGAGGGTGCACAACGACACCCCAGGTCATGGTAGGCGAAATGTCTATGTCATAGGTAAAGAGGAAATGCGTGGTCAAATGGGTGTGTCTGTGGATTGGAGATGGAGAAAATTAGCGAATGAGAATGTCCTGTTTATCGCGAGGTGCATCAACTTACTCGTCTGGGCATTAGTCGAAAAACGGCCAACTAATCGCCAGCCTACACTTGAAGTGACTATTCAGATTGAAGGAGCCGGGGTTTTCCAGAAGAGTCCGCGATCGCTTCTAGGTTATACTCCCTATGCGTAGTCATACATGCAGCGAGATTTAGCCTACGGATATATGTAGCGACAAAGGGGCGGATATAAAAACATCTATGGTATTATATTATATCTTCATTGTTCTTCACGGTATGGAGTGTGGCATCTTTTTTTTCTTGTCTCACGCTGTAGAATACGATGGGAGGGGTATCGAGGTCTTTGGTAGAAATGTTTTCATGACGCATGCGTAGTACACAGGTAGGTCGGGGTGGAAGTTTTGGGGTCCAGATGAACACCTAGTCTGATTAGGTCCTGTGAGGTATCATAGTGAAGCATTAGTGCCGAGCGTCCAGTTGGATGGGTGTGAGGTGCAAATGCCGTCCATCTGTGCATGCCGAGACAGGGAATTGTGGGGAAAAGGCATTTTGACTGTATGTTTTTGGGAGCGAGATTGACCGATATTGATCAGATCGTGCCGTGTGAGGTCTAATTTTGATGCTCTTTTGGGGTAGCGTTGGATTGGACTGGAGTATATTTCGGTTACACCATTCTGCGCACGCGCAATCTGGCCGTAGTATAGAAAGTGGGCATTTTGGGGGTTCGTGGGGCGTGGGGTGCCTGAGGGACTGAGGGATCATTTTTTGCCCTGATAGACCTTGCGGGCTGTCAAATTGAAGTCTTCGGTGTGTAGACCACGACTTAAGGGATAACCATGTCATCTGTGACGGATTTCGTGACGTAATTGATACGAGTAATAGCCGAAGTGGGCATTTTGGGGGAGTGAAGGCACGTTTTTGTGGTGGAGATGGACAAACCGTGGTCCAAATGGACCCTGTGGGTGTTATCTTGTAGTTCTCTACATGTAGACGATGACTGGTATTGATTTTGTCGGTAGTCGCTTCATGTTGCCCATGCGCAATTTGGCAATAGTAACGGAAGAGGGCATTTTCAGCGGAAGCAAAGATATATTCGGGCAATCTAGGGACCATCTTTGGTCCAAGTGGACCGCGTGGGGTATCATATTGAAGCTCTCGTGGTGTAGACCACCACTTGATGGATGTGCATGTCATCATCAGTATGAGTAGTAGCAAAAACGGGCATTTTGTGGTGGAGAGGGATGTGTTAGTGTGAATAAAAGACCATTCCTTTGCCGAATGAGCCATGTGAGGTGTCAGTTTGAAGCGCCCATGGGGTAGAGTCAAACTGGTACGTTTTTATTGGAAGTCGCGTCAACCTGCGCAAGCGCAGTTGGGATGCAGTATGGAAAGATAGCATTTGAATGGACGTTGTGGGTGGAGATGGAAAATTCCTATTTCGAATGGATCGTTTGGGGTCTCGTTTTAAACCCCACCAACGAGAGTAGTGATTTTGTCCGAATTCGTTAATCTGCGCATGGGCATTGTGTCAGTAGTATAGAAAGCGAGCATTTCTTTAAGTACGCAGGGCAACGGAGGGGGTTCAAATATAGTGAGCATGATCTCGTGCTGAAGCTCTCGTACGTGACTGTAACGTCATTGGTGACGTCATCAGTAGTAAAAAAGTACAGGGTGTGCCCTTGAGATATATCTACACCCCTATGCACTAACAACCCCTAGAGGTGACTCGTGGAACCTGAAGTGTAGCCAGAATACCTGAACTGAGGCATACTGGTTTTGCTGGGTTGGAGTCAGTTCCTGTTGATAGTGATAGTCGACTACGCGGCTACTTACACAATGCACTACCCCAGTTGGTATGTCGAAGCAGGGATATATACGTATGAGTTACATTTGTCATATTGAAGCTCGTAATAGAACGTCAAGAGAGACAACTTTCGTGTATTGTACAGTGAGTAGAGCAGCTATATCATACCCTATGGAACCTGTTTAGACCGTTTTGAAAGAGTTCGAATCCGCTTGAGACTGAATTATTTGCCAACCGTCATAACGCCCTCAAGCATCTCGTCTTTACGCAGTCTCGTCCTACCGCTGGGCACGTCTCACCAACTCTTAACTTACTCAGTTATTCACTTCTAACTCCCTCGATCCCTCATTCACTCTCTCAATCACCCGGTATCCAGGGGGAGTTAAAGCTGTCAGGCTAGACAGACCCCTCTCGCTCTGCCCACTAAAGCATATCGCCGACCGTATTCCCCACAACCACCTGACCGGCTTATTTAGAGTCGGGATGACCCATCTATCGTCCAAACCGCCCATGCTCATCTCTAAAATGCCAACTTTCTCTACCACTCCCGGACGGGGCTTCCACACCAAAACATCTCTTCCGACTGAAACCATCCCAATCCTAATCTCCTTTCCGAGAGCTTCAATACAAACCCTATACGCCACATGCTGACCCAGAATTGTCCCTAAATCGCTGAAATGCCCGTGCGTTCCCGAACATGCCATTTCTCTGCTATTTCTCAACTGCGCATGTGAACCATGACCTCACCTTCTGTCAAAACCACGTTTATCATAGTTTGCATGCCGAGCGATTCAAGCCAAGACGATGACCCTATATTTTGAAACTGCGTATGCGCACTATGACGATCAAAGCCACCCCAGGCTTAGTCCACATGTTGAGCGCTTCACGATGGGATCTTTCTTGACCCATTTGGCTCAGGTATCCTGCACATTCATCAACTTGATTGGGGTTTCCGCATATTTGGGTACAAATTTCGTTTTCCAGATTTTTCAGGAAATTGCACGTTTTGCATCCATAAGGAGATACCGACGCGTTGATTCGAAACAACCACTGGGTATGAAATGTAAGAAATTGTGTAATAGACGCAACGACTCGAGGACTCATCCGAATCATCAAAAAGATCCAGGTAAACCCTCTTCCGGGATTTAAGGGTCATCTGGACCTGTGAAGATGCTTAGGACCATGTAGGGTTCACATAGACCCATTTGACTGAGTAAAATCCGACTTTCGTCATTTGTGTTTTTCGGGAAACTCTAGATTTCTGTCACGTGACCGAAACTGAACTTGCACCCGACGAGAACGGAAGGCACCTGATCGGACGTGACGTGATCCGTGACGTCATGATACCTCCTAGACGCATCCCATTCCCCTTCCAAAATACTAAGATATTTACTACTCCTATACTACTGGGTACGTCGAAATTTGCATAATGAACGATATATGTCTACATTTCTCACCACTGATAAATTATATCATTCACCTTTTCCACCAATAGTCCCAACACTTCTGCCCGGAGGCGATTTCTCTCGGTCATCACACCGATAAAACATTTATTTCCTCCCAGCTTTCATCTGTGTCTGGAGCAAAGTAAATAGGAATTGTATATATCTTAATATGGGGTGAAAATTATCAAATACTTCATTCCCCCAGAATGCCATCTTTCATAGGCACTGCTTGACTGCGCATGAGTAGCATGGCATCATTTTCACCAAATGGAAAGGGTTTAAAGGGCTAGAGGGGGTGCGTTTCAAACCCGTTCAAGTCTATAAGATCCGCGCCATGCGCTTGTGCCTTTCTGTCCTTTATCTGTACTACTGCCCGCATGCGCAAATCTGACGTTTCTATATTCAATTCGGCGTTCGCATGCGCATATCGCCGGACCTACGCTACTGCAGCGTACACATACATCAACACGGTCCGAAACCCCGCCCCTGACTTACAGTCACAATCAATTCAGTCTACATGATGAGTGCTTCGATGTGATATCCTACAACACCGATCAGGTATGGCCCATCTGCTCCCCCCCCCCAAATAGACCACCGTGTACCCCAAAATTAGTCGTTTCTTTACTGCTTTTCGAATGGGCATGCACACCATGACCTAATTAAAAAAAAACATCACAGTTGTAGTCTACATCACGAAAGTTTCAGGACTAGATCACACATAAGGTATTTGGACCAGGTATAACCCGCATAGACCAAATTTACTGGGTGCAAAGTCCCTTTTCGCCCATTGGTTTACGTGATGTCCCAACGTTTTTCAAGTCGTCTTTTGGATCTATCAGCGAGTCATGCGAACCTCCCAGGGTCCAAAGTTCAAAGTTCATCCAAGGCTCAATGCCAAATGTCCAGAGTCAAAGGTTACAAACTGCCACCGCATTTACGCCTCTACGACGCCTCCGCAAATCATAAGAGATTTCTCCTTTCCATACCACTAAAATTGATTCAAGTATTCTGTTTGAAACTGAGCACCATACGACATAAAAAATATCTCAAAGTTTTGTGTTTTATATGAAGATCAACGGTAATCAAAACGTAGTATGCTGAACATCTACCGTTTCAAAACAGCTTTAATACTTGCAAATATTTGTACGGTCATACTCCATCTTCATGTGTTTATTAAACCTAGCTACCACTTTGAAGAGTTGTTGTTAAAATTCATCTTACACATACGGTCAAAGAGAGCCCTAAAAATAGCATAGTTATATGCTACTCGTGATATTAGTATCGTATATAATGTTCAATTTTTCAACGTCAACCGTACATCATCTGGGCCTTTTTGTCCATCTTAACGTACGAGATAATTTGTCTTGAATAATCTTGAAGTATATGCTAGAATTCCCTCTATCTGTTTGTCAAAATCAAAGCAAACCAAACTTATTTAAGAGCAGAAATGAACTTATTTTCCTGATACAATTTGCACAACATGTACAGTGTGAAATGATACAAGTCAGACTAGATACCTCATACATACTTATTTCCATTTAGTTGTTCATAATTTCGCAATAAATCTGCCAACATACTCATCATGTCAAATATGTTGAATATATTATTCTGATTGCTAAGATAGTTTTAAACAGGCCTCTTCAAAACAAAGACACACTCCGAGAAAATTATATGATTTCTATTTCAGCTCTCAACAGGTATTATATTTGTCCCTTATTTGAATGTTGTGTGTATGTATTGTAAATATCTGTTCGTGACTTTTATATTCCTACGAAGTAGGCTACAGATCGCAAATTGTCCGGTAATGAGTGAGTCCATCCGAATCCTTTCGTCGGCAAAATAAGGAGAACCGTTAACATTAGAACCTTGATTTTTGGCATGAACGTGCATTAGGGCATTGTTACCATCAAGTTCTCATCTGAAATAATTCCGATTATAATTAGATTGATAATTAACACTTCAGTATATTAGATATACATTGTGTATGTAAACTGTATCCTATTCCACATTGGCCACACCAGGCTGGAGCCTTCAAATTCAGGTCAAATTATCCACAGTTAAAAATACCCTGTCCCATTGCACATGGCCCTGAGGTTAATCTTAAGTACTGCATATACCCTCAAACTATGGGCGGCCATGTATGTCAAAATTACCAGCTCGGGTTGTACAGCTTAACTCACAACAGAAAACGTATCTAACGATATAAAGCGTCAGTATAAACGCTTATGTCATCTTTTTGTAAACAAGGATCCAAACTTTAAACGCATATTTCATCTCTCTCCAAACGATAATACAAGCGAACTCAGAACAAACAGTATATTTCAGCACGTACAACGTATCAGAGAACGAATGACCTCTTTCAGAACGTACTTTATAATCGAGGAGGCGCTCGGCAGACGGGAGACCACTCGAGCGCCTCTATCTGCTTCTCCCCCACATTTTGAGGGGGTGGCTGTCGTTTGCATGAGCGACTCATAGTAAGGAGTCTCACAAGATGAGAATGGCAAGTCCATGTAAACATTTTTGTCTGATATCTGAAGTTCAAAACTTTTGGTACCCTTTAACCTAGGGGCAAAAAATAACCACATTCATTTTGAGGTCACGACCTGAAATAGCGGAAGTCGAAATAGCGGCCCAGTTTCACGTCATATATCTTTCTACCATTCGGAATGACCCGATTATTTCCGGAAATAATTTCCGAAGGAACGTTGTTCGCTGTGAAACAGCTCGTTCGTTCTGAGTTATACTCTTCCTTTTCAAATAGGTCACACTCTGTGTCGGACTGGCTATTCGTCCAGAACTAGGCTTTTCATTCTGAGTTTGTATTCGAACATCGTACCGTTTGTTTTCGGTTTGAGTATATGTTCAAAGTTAATGTTTTTTTATTTGCAGGAATATAAAATGCGTTTAAGATTACAGTGGACATTGTAAGATATGCTGTCTTTTCTGAGTTTGGCTTTAGGTTTTGTAATTGCTAATTTTGACATAAATGGCTGCCCATATCAAACAATCAGCGCTGTTTCCATAACGAAGCTGAGGTGGTTTAACGTTTATCAATGAAGAAAATCACCGATCAACCGCCATAGAATATAATGTGAAACAAGAAGACCGGAATAGTACATTCATCAGATTGCCGATGCCCAAAATGTGTTGTCTCATATATCTAGATGACAACGTGATGTAGAGACGCTATTTATTCCTCTTTGTACCGGTTATGCTCAGGAGAATGACATAGAATCTTGTGCATAGAAGGTGTTGGTCTGGAGTTGAATTACCGTAAACTACATAAATGCTACCTTTCTACTATAGTACTATAAATAAAAATCTGTTGTATTGTTGGGAAAATAATGTGATTCAAAAAGTTGTTTTGATCCTGTACAAGGGCACTGAAAACCATTAAACAGATGTAAATGTATTTTCACACGTGAAGCTTGAAATCTACTGAACCTATATTATTCAATCTGTTTCCTTTAATTAACAAATTGTAAAATTAAATCGGCGATCGTTATTTATTTGTACCAGGGCCGAATCACTAAATGACCAGAACATTCACCAATATACTTTCATTTTTTGTGGCACGAACACATCGATGTAAATATATAAATACCCAGAATATAATCTTGCTCAATCTCACAAAAGGCATGTTATGAAGAGAACCTGTGGCTGTTATGGAAGGTTGTACATGTACCATATTATGATGAAACGTACCGTAGGGGAGGGTCACATCATATCTCAATGAAAATACGATCGAGTCCTAATGCCTACTGTACTTCGTAGGTCCTGTGACGTTAGTCACACTGCTCATGTTGTATATCTCGAAAACAAATTCTAAAGATACTGTACACTGTCTATGTAAAAGTATTTGGAACTAACTCCGACCATGGAGCCTACTTAGAAACTCTTTTGAAACGTCCAGTGAAATTCAGAATACAGCTGTCAAACATGTGATTTCAATCACCCGGAGATTTCCTTGGGATCTTATTTCTTCACAGGGCAATAAAAAGTCTGGTTGACAATTTGCTGCTGCAAATGTAGATGTGAACATGGAGCCTACAAGAGAGGCTCCATGATGTGTGGCGGTCAGTTTTAAAGGCCATGCCCGGGACAGGTCACGGGTAGATGATTTCATTCCAAATTACAGGGTCCAATCCTATCCATTTAGTGAACGCGGATGTTTCTAACATGATGGCGCATATAAGAGTAGACCGAGGATTTGTGTTCTTATGTATTGCACTTTGGGCAAAAATGTATGACGGACATCCACAAGTAAGTAACCCGTTATTATCAATTCTACCAAGCTATCATATCGAATGATTACAGATATTGTATAATCATAACAAATAAGAACTTGTTCATGTTACCAGAGTGTAAATACAATACGTTAAATTAACTGAAAAGTGACACCACATTACACCGCTGTAGTAGACAAGTCCAGTGGCTTGTATATAACGTGTGGTGGTAAATTCAACGGATGGCACAAAACTGTATTTCCTGCTTTCAGAAATCCCCTGGTCGTACCGGTGATAATGAATCGAACCAGCTCGGTGTATCGCTCTTGAACATAAGCAGGAGTACTTCAACTGAAGAAATAGTACGTACGAAATATCATTATTTATATGATTAGCGATGTGATCTTAGGGTGAACATAATGATATGCCCGCCATACTATGACATATTTGGTCTTTTGGAAAGATTAAAAAAGACACTAAATGACTATACCACATTTAAGCATTTTTGAGAGATCATTAAGCCATAATGACGTTATAATATGACAACATTTGGACGTCTGTGATAAATCAATATAATAAAACAATATTATTTTTCTCAAATAACGTGAAAATGAATCTGAAATATTTGTCTACATGAAAACATTTTTAAGGGCTGTCAGCATAATGTAATATTGTCAAATTCCCATTAATTTCCACCATAGTCCGAGAGAATATTACAGAATCATTGCATTTCACGCATATTAATTACGTTTTAAAATACTACTTATTCAGCAATACCTAAGTAATGTGCCGATTCTTCAAAGACTTGGTATGCATGTAGGTGTTTTCCAGCGTGGCATGAACCATTGTTGCTCCTAGGCATATTAATTAAATGTCTTGCGTATTCAAAGAGAAATGTCGAATATATTGTGTTTTGCTTGTTCCATTTGTTCGTTTTAAGGTTACTGTATCGGGTCGAAGCTTCAAAATCTAAATTTTTGTTTGTCTTACACCAGAGTACGCAGTCAAACCTACAAGTTGGTGGAATAAGAAATTATGAAAATTAGTGCATTGTAGTAAAAAAACATGACTTTTTGAAACTAGCCATTCGTGATGCATTAGTGCTGATTGTTTTTTGGCCGTTTTCGTTGTTTAGTTTTTCGCCAAAAAGTGATTTTTCCCATTCTAATTTCTATCTTTTGATGTGATGTACAATCATGAACTTTGGACACAATATTCCAATAATGTAGATGTTTAAACGGTTGCCTCAAAAGTTCGGTCCTGTTCATGAATTACTTATGATTTAGAGAGAGGGGTCGAGTTTTTGTACATTTTTTCAATCTTTCAACTTTGCACGACGATAAAATAACTTCTACAAGTTCTAGGCCCTAACTAAAAAAACTGAGGCAATATATTTTTATTCAAATAATAAAGTTCATTATTCCAAAAAAGCAAGTTTGTTTGATGAAAGTCGAGATTTATTAGCGCGTGATTTTGCGGACCATACTTTTCTAAATGACATCATTTATGTTTAAATCAATCCATTCTTGTAATAAATTTGAGAAAGTTATTCATTTATCTAAATTCCTTGAATCAAGGGCAGAAAACGTATAATTTGTATGGATACAAAACAGCACTGCCCCGTAATTAAGCAGAATTGTGATACGTACACGTACGCGTCGCTATATAGCTGAAATATTGCTGAATGCGACGTTAAACCTTAATTCTCTCTCTCTCTCTCTCTCTCTCGTACACGTACGCAACTAGGACCCGATACAGTAACCCTAATACGTTAGATGGCGATTTATCGAATAGTACATAATAGGCCGGCTCGTTAGAGGACAGGCTTGACTGATCTGCTCAGAATTAGTTTGAGTCTCTGGTCAGACGAACAGTCTGGTAGTCTTGCTACTATATCTAATATAGTTATAGGGCATCACCTTTTATTGAATGATATATTTATAAGGGCCATTTTCAATACCACTTGAAAATTCAAGTTCTATATGTCTCACACGAACACAGTTTTCTCAACTCCAGTGTTGCTTGCAAAGCAGGGCACTAAAATGTGTAGTTCGAAGAATGACACATATCACTATCACGGTCAAATAGAAGTACGAATAATATTTACGGTAAATACCTTGAAATTCAATGTAAATCTATAGAAAAATCACTAAACACTATATCTGAAGTCGGACCAGCCGTTAAAACTGCTTGGGAGTGTCAGACAATGCGTATATCGCATTTGAAGTCCAATAACCATCCAGTTGCCATTTGTGAAGACAACCTCCATCACAATCTGATTAAAACTCAGACTTAAAAAACCGCTCCTCTGTCGGACATGTCGCTGATTATGTCCGACAGAGGAGCGGTTTATTAAGTCTGAGTTTTAATCAGATTGCCTCCATCACTACTTTTGTCTGGGCTAGAAGTTTCTTTATAAATGTGCACTGATATATTAGTTCCCTATACCTCAAAAGAATAGGCGACAGAGCTCAATGGCGCCTATTCTGTTAATAATTGTTGGGGTTGAATTTCAAATCGCAGTCTGACTGTTTTTTTGTTGTTGAGTGTAATTTGTACAATATCTATTTATGCCGAGCCGTTTTTACTTCTTGTTCAACTAATGAAACCGAAGTGTGCCCAACTGGTACCCTTGGGTATTTTCAAAAAACACATTTTTTTTCCATGGCAACCAGAGTACAAAATAAATGGAGTGGAAGCATGTGATCAATATCTGAATTATTTGATTATAATTGAACATAGGGAGATAAAATTCCTTAAAATATTCAAGACGATCACTGTGACATCATTTTCCAGGAAATTGCTTTTCATTTTACGCAGTTTTCTGCGCATTAACTTCGGAATATTTTACAAAATAATTAAGTGATAAGAAATAAAATACTCTAATTGGTATTTGTAAAGGTACTATTTTGCTCTGAACAGCAAATTGTGACTCATTTCTTTCTGGTATCGAATTTGGGTCCATATATATCCAATTACCTCGACAGTCACAGGGACATGGTCAAATCTCCATTGCTAAGATATTTCCTTGAAACATATGCAGTCAGATTTGTTAAGTTTATTTCACTTGCCCGTCCAAATAAATACATTTTTATGCTATACAAAACAAACAGGTAATAATGTGTAAATTTTGATATTTCCTCTGAGAAACAGAACAGTGAATTTCAATACTATGATCGGCTTGGCAACAAGCCGTTCAACCAAACCTCTCGAGGGGTTTAACGGCATGGTCCTTTCAAACGTGAACCGGACAATAACCATACGAAGTTGATATTCCGGAATATCTGGCCTGGGATAGGCCTGTGAAATCTGCTCATTTGAAAAATTGAATCTTGATGCTCTGGAATTAAAAAAGTATTGAGAGCTTATATGTTTTAAACGTTATAGTTTATCACGACGTTGTGATCATTTTGCGGAACACCATGTGGTCAGGACAAAAATGGTATACTGGTCATGTTTTCTTCTGATTTTATTCCTTTTAACGTAAAAATGCCCATACGTATTTTATTTCATGCCCAACGTCCAATTTGTTGCACAGTTTATGTGGAGAAAATTGCACGAATAAATAAATTGAAAAATTCTGTCCGAAAAATCAGAGCGTCCGTAAAGCTTGACTCAGAAATATAGTGGGATTTTTAGCCCACCATCACCAGATGGTGGGCTGTTCAAATCGCTTTTCGTCCGTGGTCCGTCGTCCGTCGTCCGGCGTCCGTCGTCAGTCAGTCGTCCGTCCGTAAACAATTCTTGTTATCGCGATTTCTCAGGAAATACTACATGGATATTTCTGAAATTTGGTACACAGGTTCCCCTTGGGGTCTAGCTGTGCAAGATACCTTTTCTGGTCCGATTCGCCAATCCAATATGGCCGGCAGGCAGCCATCTTGGATTTCCCCCTGAAACTTTGTTATCGCGATTTCTCAAGAACTACTTGATGGATCTTTCTGAAATTTGGTACACAGGTTCCCCTTGAGGCCTAGTTGTGCAAGATACATTTTCTGGTTCGATTTGCAAATCCAATATGGCCGCCAGGCAGCCATCTAGGATTTTCCCATGAAACTTTGTTATCGCGATTTCTCAGGAACTACTTCATGGATCTTTTTAAAATTTGGTACACAGGTTTCCCTTGGGGTCTAATTGTTCAAGATACCTTTTCTGTTCCGATTCGCAAATCCAATATGGCCGCCAGGCAGCCATCTTTGATTTCCCCATGGAACTTTATCGCAATTTCTCAGGAACTACTACATGGATCTTTTTGAAATTTGGTACACAGGTTCCCCTTGGGGCCTAGTTGTGCAAGATACATTTTCTGGTTCGATTTGCAAATCCAATATGGCCACCAGTCAGCCATCTTGGATTTTTCCATGAAACTTTCTTATCGCGATTTCTCAGGAACTACTTCATGGATCTTTCTCAAATTTGGTACACAGGTTCCAGTTGGTGTCTATTTGTGCAAGATACCTTTTCTGGTCCGATTCGTAAATCCAATATGGCCGCCAGGCAGCCATCTTGGATTTCCCCCTGAAACTTTGTTATCGCGATTTCTCAGAAACTGCTTCGTGGATCTTTCTCATATTTGGTAGACAGGTTCCCGTTGGGGTCTAGTTGTGCAAGATACATTTTCTGATCCGATTCGCAAATCCAATATTGCCACCAGGCAGCCATCTTGGATTTCCCCATGAAACTTTGTTATCGCGATTTCTCAGGAACTACTTCATGGATCTTTCTCAAATTTGGTACACAGGTTTCCCTTGGGGTCTAATTGTCCAAGATACCTTTTCTGGTCCGATTCGCAAATCCAATATGGCCGCCAGGCAGCCGTCTTGGATTTCCCCATGAAACTTTATCGCGATTTCTCAGGAACTATTTCATGGATTTTTCTGAAATTTGATACACAGGTTCCCCTTGGGGCCTAGTTGTGCAAGATACATATTGTAGTTCGATTGGCAAATCCAATATGGCCACCAGGCAGCCATCTTGGATTTTCCCATGAAACATTCTTATCGCGATTTCTCAGGAACTACTTCATGGATCTTTCTCAAATTTGGTACACAGGTTCCCCTTCGGGTCTAGTTGTGCAACATACCTTTCCTGGTCCGATTCGCAAATCCAATATGGCCGCCAGCAGCCATCATGGATTTCCCCATTTCTCAGGAACGACTTCATGGATCTTTCTCAAATTTGGTACACAGCTTCCCGTTGGTGTCTAGCTGTTCAAGATACCTTTTCTGGTCCGATTCGAAAATGCAATATGGCTGCCAGGCAGCCATCTTGGATTTTTCCATGACAGTTTATTATCGCGTTTTCTCAGGAACCACTGCATGGGTCTTTCTCAAATTTGGTACACAGGTTTCCGTTGGGGTCTAGTTGTGCAAGATACCTTTTCTGGTCTGATTCGCAAATCCAATATGGCCACCAGGCAGCCATCTTGGATTTCCCCATGAAACTTTGTTATCGCGATTTCTCAGGAACTACTGCGTGGATATTTCTCAAATTTGGTGCACAGGTTCCCGTTGGGGTCTAATTGTACAAGATAACTTTTCTGGTCTGATTTGAAAATCCAATATGGCCACCAGGCAGCCATCTTGAATTTCCCCATGAAATTTTGTTATTGTGAATTCTCAGGAAATTACTGCATGGATCTTTCTCAAATTTGGTTGAGAGGTTTCCCTTGTGGCCCAGTTGTGCAAGATACCTTTTTTGGTCTGATTCAAAAATCCAATATGTCCACCAGGTGGCCATCTTGAATTCCCCCTCAAACCATTGTTATCTTGAATTCTCAGGAACTACTTCATTGATCTTTCTTAAATTTGGTACAAATATTTTGCAAGATACCTTTTTTGGTGCGATTCGAAAATCCAAGTTACGCTATATATGAAGTATAGAGAATATCCATACCTTCTCTTTCTATATCAAGGAGTTCAAATGATTCCGAATTAAAATGTATTTCTTCAAAGTTTAGATCAGTTTACTTTATTGCAAGTGAACTGCCCCACCGTTTCGTCTGCCGAAGGGTCGGATACACGAAGGAACATGACTATGGTGACGCAACGTCACAACTCGTAAACTGTAGACTACTGCATGTTTCGACCCGAGGGAGATAATTAGGATTCAGACGCTTTCAAAGTTTCAACAATACTGCACGGACTGCAGTATTAAGTTGTGTACCATCTTACTATTTTCGAGCATGGTATCTTCAAATACATATGTCAAACTAGCCCAGTAAACAGAACGGAATTAGCATTCGTTTCTCAGCTCATGCCAAAGTGTCAGTGAGATTTGTCTTCGCTTCCAGTACCTAATGATGACACGTGCAAAAACAAAAATACTACAAAACGAAGACGAAGGATCCTCCAGACATTCACTTTCAGACTAACTTTGTTACCCCTCGGGCAATTTTGCCCGAAGGGTATTGTCGTCGTCGGCGTCGTCTGTCCGTCTGTCTGTCTGTCTGTCCATCTTTCTTGTGAACACGATATCTCAAGAAGAATTATAGCCAGGCATTGTGAATTGATACCACATATGTATTGGGTGAAGGGTCAGAAGCCTATTAAACATGAATGACCTTGACCTATTTTATCAAGGTCAAATTCTAGTATTTGCTATATTTTTTGAAGAATTGAAGCTAGGGTCTCCAAATTCATATTATATATGCAACTCGTGATTGACTAGAAGTCTATCCCAGTTGACTGACCTTGACCTATTTTTTATAGGTCATATACTGTTTATTGTGATATAAGATGAAGAAATAAAGCTAGGCTTTCCAAATTAATACTATGTATACATCTGGCGAAGGTCCAGAGGTGTACTGAAGATGACTGACCTTGACCTATTTTATCAAGGTCAAATTATAGTATTTGCTATATTTTTTTGAGGATTGAAGCTAGGGTCTCCAAATTCATATTACTTATGTAACTGGTGATTGGCTAGAAGCCTATCCCAGTTGTCTGACCTTGACCTATTTTTTCAAGGTCATATACGGTTTATTATGGTCTAACATGAAGAAATATATCCAGGGTTTAAAAATTGATACTATGTATACACCTGGTGAAGGACCAGAGGTGTACTGAAGATGACTGACCTTGACCTATTTTATCAAGGTCACATTTTAGTATTTGCTATATTTTTGGAAGGATTGAAGCTGGGGTCTCCAAATTCATATTACTCCTGCAACTCGTGACGGACTAGAAGCCTATCCCAGTTGACTGACCTTGACCTATTTTTTATAGGTCATATACTGTTTATTATGGTCTAACATGAAGAATATAGACATGCTTTTCAAATTAATACCATGTGTACATCTGGTGATGCTCCAAAGGTATGCTGAAGATGGCTGACCTTGACCTATTTTATCCTTGACCTATTTTATCCAAGTCAGATTCTATTTAGTACAACATTCTATGAAAGATTATATCTACATTGTACAAATTTATATCACTTATGGCTGGAACTGAAGACTAATGAAGAATATCACTGACCTTGATCAATTTTTAAAAGGTCAAATTCTATATATGTTAAGTTTAAGATCTCCAAATTCATGTTCTCTAGGCGATTAGAATTGACTTGAAAATTTTGACTGACCTTGATCTATATTTCCAAGATAAAATTACTTGATTGGATTATAAGCTTTTTAAAAGAGTATATTTAGAGCTAAGAATTCGGTCATGCTCTACCAGAACCTCCGGCCTTGGCAAAAGCTGAACTACAGTCAACCCTACTAGATCACATTTTTGTTATCTAGTTCTAAAAATACACTGATGATGTTATACAATGCATGATTGCTGGGTGTAGACAATAACTGATAGCCGAGGGGTATTGAAGCCCATGGGCTATTTTTCATTTCAGTTGTGCTATAAGAACTGACATAAAGTACAATTTCTTGGAATCTTGAAACTTATAAAGATAATATATTGGTGTTTTCCAGTGTCTTTTTTTCGCACAAATTTAAAATTCTGCAAACAAAATTATAAATCAATTGTTTGTTCTTAGTAACAATGGACAAACATATCCTCTTGTCATTAGCTTACAATAATCGGGCACTGGTGGGCGCCAAGATCCTTCAGGATCTCCCGTTTTTTAGAGAAAACATCTAGATTTCGATGAAGTAAAAAAAAGTGAAAAGGTGCTTTATCAAAATGCCAAAAGATACTAGGTGCGTACCCTTCATTTTATATATGTAGATAGTATGTTTATTTGAAATTAGTAAAAAGCCATTGTGCTAACTTCGCTGCAAGGTTTGACCAACAATCCCCCAAAAAATCGGACTTCAGTAAAGCATGCTGAAATTGTTCTATATATTTTATCGTGTATTTCACAGCATAATTCACGGCAAATCTTCGCAGAGGTCGGGGTCGTGGCGGAGCTCCGGAATGTGGCAGAAATGTGGACAGTGCAAGAGATCGGTCTAGTGGCAAATGTCGAGGTAGTGGCAGAGGTCGAGGTAGTGGCAGAGGACGGGGCAGTGACGGGGCAGTGGTAGTGGTTGTAACAGTGACAGAGCTTGGGGCAGTGATCGCGCAGAGGTCGAGGTAGGGGAAATGACCTAAATAGATGTATCGACGCGCCTATCCATGATGACGTGTCTGGAAGAAAACAAGGTAGATAAATGGTGAAAATGGGACTAAAGGGGTAGAGGATATTCGTAGCATGTAGCAAATGTCAACATGTATATAATCTAAATAACATCAGTATATGGAATACACTTACAATGTGTTTGGAGAGAAGTGGAGGTATTTCGATAATTATAGACTGGCATGCCAGCTCAATATTAGCCCCTCTAGACCGGGTTGATTACCCTATTTAGGGGTAAAGTCCGTGTTCCACTTTTTATAGGTTCGACCGCAATCCTAATTTTACATACACCCACTCACCCACCCTACCCCTCTCGGCAAGCCCCGATACTCTGTGGATCGATATTACCCCAGCTAGACCGGGTTGATAAGGGTTTTCCCTATTTGCGGGGTAAATTCCGTGTTCCGCTTTTTATAGGTTCAACCGCAATCTAAATTTTGCATGCTCCCATCCATGACCTGATCGCCCTGGAGGAGTGCTTCACTTTGGCCCGTCACTCGATCCCGTCGGACCACTAGTGGCCCACCTAGACCCCAAAACGCGCACCCCAGCGCTATTTGACCCTTGCGCACCATTCTCCATGGGTTCTTCTAATGAAGGCGAAGATAACACTTGCTGGGCCGTCACGTGACTGGAAGTGGCCTTTGACCCAGATGTGACCCGGATGTTACGTGACCAGATGTGACGTCATAGTGTCGTCAATTTGATAAGTAGTAAAAGGGCATCGGGCGTCCTATTTAGGGTCAGAAATGTGCGAATATGGGGGAGATAACCAGGAATTGTGGCAACAGAGTTATCTACCCCTAAAATGGGACACTTGAAGGGGTTAATATACTACTAATATGGCAGCGGATGGACATTTAGGCAGATTTCACAGACTGATAATTGAGCCAGTTGTTGAACTAGATATGTCTAATATGGGATTCAAGTGCTTATTATATATCATAAACTCATGCTGTATTTCAATTAAATCGGTGGCGATGATATTCAATATCCGGTTTATATGATGTGGAATGACCCATTGATAAAAACAAGCTTTCTAATCATGGATATTTGAAAAATGAGGATGTTTTTCAGATTTCACAAAACCTCATATGATTGATAGAAGCGCTATGGGCACATGTCCCTTGACGATTTTTGCTGATCTAAGCTGTCTTTTTCTCTGCAGACAAACGGAAGTCGAATCAAACAGCTCGTCCAATTCTAACTGAATGTGATCCCTTCGACAAGTCCAAGGATGTCTGGCACATTATATTTTTGCTAACATGTGCAGCCTTTCTGCGGTATTTGCTACAGTGTCTCCTCGAACTCGTGTGCACATCGATTTATCTACAAGTATTTATACAGGGGACATGTTCTTCTGACATGCTTATCTCAACACTGGCACGCGTATGGGTTGCGCTGTTGTGCGAACATCTTCAAACAGTATGCCTTCGCAAATCTATAACTATATGTTTAATCATTTGAAAATGTACATGAACCTGATATGACCTTCTTTGTTTGTATATACAATTCAAACATTTTATTTAGGATTTGCGACGGTCATTTGCTATATTCAACTAATTTAGAAATCAGCTCTTTCTGTTATTTGTCCCGGTAATATATGCCCAGTGGCTGCATGATCCTAGTTTTTGTTCAAATATATTACGGATCTATTTTATATTATTTGAACAATCCTTGTTCAATCATGCTGATAATCGGTATCATATGGAAAATACATATTTTCAGTTGCAGAAACATAAATATTATCCCCACGCTTCTCGATTGTACGATGAAAACTTGAATGTAAGCATTCACTGGAGGCTACTTGAGAAACACCTTCTCGCTTGTGTATGACTGATCGAATTTCGAATATCATTAACGAGGAATCCAAATGGAATTTTAAAACCTCAGAGCATGAGATTGCCATTATTACTGATTTGTTAGTTTTTATTTACATTCATTTCATGATGATATTCATATCGGTTGCTGAAATATTGAATTTCTACGAGCTTCTTATCTGGTACAAATGTGGTGTGCAATTGAGCTTTGATGATGTAATGGAATGATATGTAGATAATTCGATAGAAAAATAATGACATTTTCTTTTCTTAATGTATAGTCTTCCGATTTTAGCGATATGGTGGTCGTTAGTTTCCGAATATTGTAACCAAGCGTTTTATTTGAATAAGTTAAAATATTTAAGCGTTTCTTTGATGAATATGAATCGCAAATACCCTCGTTACTGCATATTCAGTAATTAAGATTCCATAACAAGCGCAATTTCTAAAATAAGCCCTATAGAACTATAGCCCTAAAAATAATAGAACTTAACATTGTATTGGCTAATTATCTAGAGGTCACCTTTGAACATCACTGAATCTCATTTCCATGAAATCCTTGAATATGTTGAACACCATACGTCAATATCACCGTGGCCGTTAAGAGCAGTTAAACACATCTTCCTGAGAATGACCTCAGGTCATTTAGGTTATCGCTGTTCAGGCCGAAAGCGGTTGAATAATGCTGGTGCAAAATACAACCCTAATGTATTTGATCCAGTTCTATACTTAAAATTGTGTTCTCGATAATATTGCCGTATATGATCAACTTCGAATATTATAAATACAGTTCTCGAATTCTGCAAAACACTTTGAATTTATATACAGTCATTCTTAAAATGGTACCTTTCCATTTTGAAGAAATATCCCCCATAACATCCGTGCATGGGGATAATTCAAAGCGGTTCTGGTCAATTATTCTGAAAGGTATGGGATCAGTTCGATAAGATTATCTGAAAACAACAATTTTCCTTATCTAAGTCAATCAGAATGGTATATATACTCCATGTTTGCCTAAGTTAGCTCATGCTATACAGAATCAACCCAACCTACGCGGCAATCAATGCTTTTCTTGATTCACATACTTGAAAATGATCAATCATTCTCAAATGTCGTGTCATTGTTTCTTAGTCTACAAATTTGATCATGGGCAACTATTTTAAATGATAGCGTTTCATCTGAAAAAAAAAACTTCTCATGAAGCTGTGTGCCGTGGACCTAAACCTTTTAATGTACCCAAATTTAATTATCTCAACTGTCATTCCGAATGATATAGGTTTTTAAATCCAGACTAACTAAAGCTACATGTATTACAGTCGTTTATCGTATTACCGAAGAAAATACATTCAAGCTGTTTCGACAAAGTACTCAGGGCCACTGTGAGAATCTGGTTGTGGAAAATCATTCCGAACGAAAAACTTTCAATCACTGATATGCTGTGCCCCATGATCATGTGAAACCATTTCAATTTGCTTAGTTAGATTTTGAGGAAATTTCCTCAAAAGAGCTGTCTTAGCCTGTCAACATAGACAATTATTTCTGATAGATTGACAATATGTTGGTGAACGAACATTTGAGGAAATTTCCTCAAAAAGAACTAATCCCAGATGGTACATTTCTAGTTTGAGGAAGTTTCTTCAAACTCTGCCACCTTAGTCTATGAACATAAACAATTTTTGCGAAAAATGGATTTTGACGGGAGAACATTTTCTCAAAATCTTCTTCGCTCCACACAGATAGTGTATGAAAATGGACTACCATTCCGAAACGTAGATGTCAAAATAGAGGGAATTTCTGCCAGAGTGACAATATGTTGGTGAACAATCTTTTGAGGAAATTTCCTCAAAAACTTGTTTTTTTGAGGAAATTTCCTCAAACTGAAAATCTGCCCTTTTTATGGTAGACCATTTCCATAGACTAGCTATATAGGCAAACAAGATTTTCAGGAAAAGTACTCAAACTCTACCGTTTGTCCATATTGGCAAGGCCGCAGTGTTTTGAAGAAAGTGTTTTGAGGAAATTTCCTCAAAAACGGGAGTGCGGTACATCCCAGATGTACGTTTCTAATTTGAGAAAGTTTCTTCAAAACGCTGCCACCTTACAAATGGATTTTGATGGAGGACATTTTCTCAAAATCTTTTTCATTGACAATGGATTACCATTCCGAAACGTAGATTTCAAATTCGATGGAATTCCTGCCAGAGTGACAATCTGTTGGTGAACAATTATTTGAGGAAATTTCCTCAAAAACTGGTGTGTCGGTCAGCTAATCTAAAACCGTTACGGTATATTTCCAGTTTTTCTTCAAAACACTGCTGCCTTGCCAGCATGGACAACGGTCGATTTTGAGGACATTTCCTGGAAATCTTGTTTGCCTATATAGCTAGTCTATAGAAATGGTCTACCATAAAAAGGTAGATTTTCAGTTTGAGGAAATTTCCTCAAAAATTCTGTGTGCCATATAGTTAACATATGCTCATGGACAAACATTCTGAATGATATATTTTCAGTTTGAGGAAATTTCTTCAAAAATCTGAGTGCCATATATTTATTCAATACACATGGACTGTTAACTTTTACAATTGGGCTATCGGTCTTACTTGGCCAGTGAACATGGACCTTAGTTCTGAACGATAGATTACGATTTTGAGGAAATTTCCTCAGAATGCTCGTAGCTCTAGTCAGCTTACGAGCATTCCGGACAAGAATGTTCATTCTCAGAACATTCCTTCAATAGGCGGGTTTCCCAAGTTAGCATTTGACATGGATAATTAGATGTGAACACTTATATTTCCACGAAATAAACATTTTATACAACACTTTTGATTATTTCTTTGTTTTCTCTATCCTGTCTTTTGAGGGAAAGTCGAGACAGTCCACTATTATTTTGGACTTCGTTAAATTATTTAATTTTGGAGAAATAAACCCAGTAAGCCATTAAAATATCCCGAAAACGGCTCAGTATCCCGCACGATCGTCAGTTCCTACATTCAGAAGGTTGTTCTTGTCTTCTGACCCGTATCACTGAAAAAGTGATCATGTGATGCAAGATGTCCATATAAACATCCACAATACAAGCCTGGCTGAGCTACAAATCATAACAGGAATCATTTTTGGCTCCTGTGATATGCAGTCAGAATATTGGCCTGTGGGGTCATATGACTTATCTTTAGTGAGCTGGTATTTTTTTCTACCAGCTTTATATGTTGCGTTTAGGTACTCTTTCGTCCAAATGAGAAGAAATCAGAGCAATGCTGACATCGGAGCGGACTGCTCTCATCTCATCTCAGTGCAGTTTTTGTAACAACATATGGAGGAAAACTGTCAGTCATATTAAAGGAAATGTTGAAACCAGAAGCACAGGTGCAGCTGGGATTATCGACCATCCTATACCTTGTTCAAATGAGTGAAGAACGCCGAGATAACATCCTCGGAGACATCATACCGAGATAACATCCATGTGAGATTACGGCATCCATTCCGTTGACACTCAGTCATAAGCCAAACAAAACTATTCTCACTGCTTGAAAACGCAAGTTTCCGTTTTCGGAAACCTGGCTTGGAAACCGTGTCGCTACAGTTTCCAATAGGTTTCCGGTGAGATTCCGAAATAGGAACTTGAGCCATTCGTCTGTTGCATTATTTGTCAGCTGTCGAGTAAATTATCACCGACGAGTATTGTTGTTCAATGCGAACAGGCAGGAAAGGCTTTTTAGCAATAACACAGGTATAGTCCACACACGCCCTGGAAGCGGCCGACCACCTGAACGCACAATGACCCACGTTTCGATCAACGAGTAAAAGACAAGCCATAATTTCACACCAATATCCTATCGCTCCCAATGTGTGGGATATTCGCCACCGAACACACACACCATTAGTGGAAGCACACAGACATCACTTGCCTCCGTGCCATCCAGAAACCGCGACAAAAATCGCCATCTTGAAATTTCTGAATTGTAGCCATTTGTCTTGCAATATAAGTGTGTTTGACGAAATGAGTTCGGAACACAAATACCTAATAAAAAAATATCCCGAAGAAACGATTTTTTCTCATTTTATTACAACTATCACATAATCCAATACGACTCTATGGACATAATCTAATTGAAAGAATAGCAGTTACAAATCACAGCCTGCAAAAAGCAAGATAAACGACTGTCATAATTCATACATGAAATAAAATCGTTCTTATTCAGTAATGGCTTACCAATTCTTGACAAAATTGCTCACTGATAATGTCGTGTCCAGGGAATATATAAAATATATAACGAATAAACCTCCATTATGAAATAATACTTATCATAAATCTTATCCGTCGTGACAGTTTCCCGAAAAATTTATCAGCAAATGGAAACAAATCGTCCTGTTTCAATATATTTCACAGGTTTATGTCATACCATAAGGGGTTATTTTTCGCAGTTCATTTCTTAAGGCATTCACGAGACACCTGTGTCTCTCAGGAATAAGCAAATGTATCAGCAAAGATAGACAATTAGTCTATTCCAATATATATCACAAGAGGTTACGGTCATACCAAACGGGTTATTTTTCACAGCTTATTTTTCCAGGCATTTACGTCACATTAAGTCTCAGACTACATATATATATATAGCCAAATAGCTAACCGAGCTCCTGAGATGTTTTTTTTAAAGATTACAGTCAACAGGAAAATTACAAAACAAAATCATATTAATTAGTTTGATGTGAATATGCACTTACATAATGGCAAGAAACTGAATATTCTCATCGAAATCAGGCGATATTCGCAACATTTTATTTGACATATCATTTCTTTGCTAATCTATCATCTCTCTTGCAAAACTGAAAGTTTTTCATTGGCTAGTTTCAGGTGTAAGGAACCCCCTGACACCTCGTTACACTGACGTGGACTTGCTTTGGCAATATTTCCCGGAAAAGTCATCCATTGTAATGTCATGGGCGAGGTTTTCGGACAGTTCTAAAATTACTATTATTAACTGCTTACACGGTGTTATAAAATAACACAAAAATATCACGCTGCGCTCTGCAAATCGTCTGCGTGGCATCACCGTGTCCATGACACAGAGGGAACTGAGCTTAAATTTAGAAATTAAGGAAGTATGCAATCCCGCCAAACCGGATGTTGCCTGTCTCGATGAATGTCGAGTCGGTTACCATAGCAACCCCCACTTTTCGTGTATTATCACATTACATTTGGAGGCGGAGTGGTCCTGATGGTTTCACCAAATAGTACAGACAAATACAGAGCAGTAACGTCGTGCCGTTGTCACCAGTATGGTTATTTGAGAATCGTCGGTTGATTATGAATAGAAAAGTTCTTATCCTTAATTAATATGGTTGACTAAATGAACCTTTTCAGAGACTCTATAATTGGCTGGGTTTTCTTCCAATTTTCCCCACAAACCTATGAAAAACCTTTGAAATTTTGAATTGACCAATCAAATGCTCAACACTAGATATCCCATGGTGCATTGTTGTTCTATAATGCTCCATTTCACTTTATTTGTTTCACATATAAGCAGAACGCCATACAATTTTGAAGGCCTAACCGGGGGTATTTTTTGTAATTTTCATGTTTGGGGTAGGTGTGATTTGTCAATTTCCTAAATAACTTAGTAAGTCGGGCCTGTTTGTATACTATTTTGTAGCAGAATTTCCTACATTTTTTTCACAGAAAGTTATCGACAGTCACATCAATCTTTATTATGACCAGAGGGGGTTTGTGATAGTGTATCACTGCAATTTGAAGGCCTAACACGAAAACTGTTTTCTGTCCCCATAAAGAGTCTATGATCATCACCCATGCTCAAGAAAGTTGCATCTCACGTGAATGCAGTGCTATTATTCTATTGCATCTTGTAGGTCTCTTGAGAATTTTAAAAGTTAAAATCATTTGATTAGGACAAAAATGGCTCCTACCCCATTTTGTTGTAGTTGCAATATATATATACTTTTGACACGACAAAATTAAGCCCCATACTGTCCTAGCTAGGGTCCTATATGGAATGAATCTCCGTTATCAAATAATACTATCGATATGTCTTTATCCGTCGTGAAAGTTTCTCGAAGGATACTCCTGAAACAAGTTGTTGATTCCAATAGCTATCTCAGCTGGTTGACGCCATACCAAGAGCGCTCATTTCCGCAGTTTCTAAGAGATCATCATCAGATCGTGTACCTGATATTTACGTAACAAATCAACCCTCTAATGGGACACATGGGATTCCAATTAACCGAATGATAGATGATGTTGTATAGAATATATATCCATGGTCAGAGTTTAAATTCGCATCGAGGTATTGATATCAAGGAGCAGGTGTGTGTAGTTGAAATTAAATCCCCAGACTGTGATCAATACATTGGCTACCAAGGCGAATACAACAACCCAGTCGACAGGAACATATTGAGTAGTTTGAGAGAAATATGGCATCTGGTTTCCCCGAGGATGTGCATATATTTTGAATTTTGCTACTGTAATTGACAGATTCCTGATATATCGTATAGACAGTCAAGTCTGATATCGCGAAACAAAGCCTTTCAGAGAAAACAACACCGAGTTGTATAGTATTACATTTACTCTTACATTAAAGAACGCTACTATAATGATATATGTTTGATCGTTTATGATTCTTTGCATTATCACATTGGAAGCAGTTCATGTATATTACATTTCTAGAACATTCCACTTATGGCCGTCAAATATATGTATACCGAGATAACATCCAGGTGGGAAGGCAGATCGTTGGTGATTCATTAAGAATTGAAGCTATGTTGAAGATACAGATAATATATCCAGCACAAATGTTTGGACATATACAAATGTTGAGAATAACAGATACAAATCACAATCTGCTATAAGCTTGTTATCCGATAAACATTGGTCATACATGCTATTAGTCCTTCTTTTCAGCAATGGCTTACAAATTCTGGACAAAAGTTAATCCCGATATCGATACTATCGTGCATACGGAATATGTAGAATATATAGAATAAATGTCCGTTATGGAATAATACTAACAATTAATCTGTATTCCTTGTGAAAGTTCCCCCCAAGGATATGCAATTTTATCAGCAAATAGAAACAATATGTCTATTTCAATATTTTTCACAATAAGTTAACAAAATGAGTTATTTTTCGCTGATCATGGCATTAACGTCACATCGTGTCCTTAATTTCCACGCAACAAGCCTAAGGTCTAACAGAGCATCATATTTAAGTATTGTTCCATCGTGGGTGTCGGTAAAGTGACCCAATTTCACCATATTTAAATTTTATTCCATTGTGGGTGTAAGCAAGGTGCTCCACATCTGTGCAGAAGTTCTTGGTCCTATTCTAAGAGAAAATCAAGAAATTAAAAGTTGGAATTTGCAAACCAAACAAATGCACAATTCTGTTTTACTATTGAAAGAGGGTTTATTCAAAATATAATAAACTCCCCAAATCCTTCTTTTCTGCTCAGATTTTCAGCCAAGGAAGTATTAGAGAAATTAATTGTATGGTGGTGTAAGGCCACTTTTGTGACAATATGAATCTATATATATAATGCGAAATATATGTTTTCACTGAACGAAGATTTAAATATCATGTTTGGATGAAATATAATTTCGATATTAAGTGAGAATATATTTGCGATCATGTATTTAGTGCTGACTATAAATTAATCGAGTGAGGCTACACGCTGCTTCAAAACTCGGAGAGGCGGCCGGGTAGGAGGAGGTAGGTTTGAAGAGAACAATCCAGAAACCGTTCACTGATTGACTGGGATAGGAAAATAGCTACAACTGAGAAGAAGTGAAGTCACAAGTTACGTCCTGACTCAGAAAATTCGTATGCATTTATTGAAAAATACAATCTAGACACAATAGTCAGCCCAAGCGAAAGCTAAGTTGTGTCAGGCCAAAACTTTGTATTCTTGGAAGATACTTGCTAAACTTGACTCAATATTCAACGACGAATGAAACGAAGATCCACATGTGATATATATAACAAACCACTATGGCATAGCAGCAAATTCAAGTTCGCATTCTTCTTCATTAAGCATGGTATGATAATCATATACGATATCTGCGAGACGAAAATGGTAAATTAAATATTCAAAAATATTTTCAAAAATAATGAGATGAATAATTTTATAGCATGAATTACTTAGTTACGCAGTTACAGGTAGACACATCTCAGTGTCTAGAAATAGACTGTCGCTCAACTCGGGCGACTATTATGTCTAACAAGAATGCACTAATGGTTGTATTTGAGCTGTCAGCTGTGATGTTTAAACTGACGAAGCGGATGAGTGAGTGTATATTTAATAATTAGGGTACCAACGCGCGGAGACGCACCGAAATTACCGTTCAATATGGTTGTTAAATATTATCAAACATTGGTATCACGTCGGAATTAACCGATCGATTTTTCGCGCATCTGGTTTTGAGATGCAGGTTTTGCCAACACTTCATTCTTGGAGGAATGTCAATGTGTATGTGACACGGTTACACAACACCCGATAAAAATTTAGCACGAACAATGTTAACAGACATCGTGTTCAAATTCTACAACTCGGGCAATTGACTTGTGACACGACGCGCTGGCTGGTTAAATAACCTCTAAAAGAAATCACACTTGATTACGGAAATGAAAAAATCCTGTTTCAAACAAATGAAGATGAATTTCTCTTCCGTCAAGCACCCAATGTTACGTTGGGTTGCCATGGCAACTGTCTTCAGTATTTTAGTCTAATTGTGAGATGCAGTGGAAGGTTTTCCTGTGGGGTCATATCGTCGTCAACTTTGTCCACTTCTTACATGTCTCCCCAATGATCTTTGTACATGACAACATAATACATACATTTATGACGTTACGTCGACTGATAATTTTTCTCGTCAAATCTATTAAAGTCCGACATGTATAACGCTGGTTCAACTTGATTAATGGACCATCAGGTGATGTGATATGGTGTGGTTTATAGCCGCATTAGTAGAACTGTTATTGTATTGGTCAACTGATTCATTTATACTCCGGATCGTACGAGACGTCTATAGGTCCGCGATGAGATGGTTTAACCGTGATCTTATCTTAGTTCACCGATATCCACTGAAAAGCCATTTCCATGGAATTTTAGTTCCCTATTTTTTTCATTGATTCGATGCTTCTGTAGAAACTACATGTATACAGTATAAGCCTCTGTCCTATAACTGACCCTGGTATACGTTCTCGTTTATCAGACAATACGCTCGCCTGAGAATTGTTGGTGGTCAAGATATTGACTATTATAAAACGACCAAGTTCAGTGATTGTTCATTAGGTTTATATTACAGTTATCCATGGCGCAAATATTTGTGAACAGTTCAAACACTTCCGTTGTCTTCCCGGAAAGACAGCAAAATACTACAAAGGTTATGTTTATATATTTGATAGCTTATCTTGTACGAGTCACTTTCAACATATTTGCGCAGTAGTCGGCCCAACGTATAGCGGTGAATAAAAAAATGTTGAAATAACTTTCGTTTATTTATCCCAATGGTATGGTGGCCGAGAGGGGCCATCGTCACTTCGCCATCGTACGTCAAAAAACAGAGCGATGGAGCGATAGAGCGATAGAGCGATGGCGATAGAGCGATAGAGCGATGGCGATAGAGCGATAGAGCGATAGAGCGATGG
Source organism: Hanleya hanleyi (assembly GCA_036873755.1). Lineage (NCBI taxonomy): Eukaryota > Metazoa > Mollusca > Polyplacophora > Lepidopleurida > Hanleyidae > Hanleya > Hanleya hanleyi. The sequence continues at coordinate 96,687 of JAVTVY010029286.1, forward strand.
CGATAGAGCGATAGAGCGATGGCGATAGAGCGATAGAGCGATAGAGCGATAGAGCGATAGAGCGATGGCGATAGAGCGATAGAGCGATGGCGATAGAGCGATAGAGCGATGGCGATAGAGCGATAGAGCGATAGAGCGATGGCGATAGAGCGATGAGCGATAGAGCGATGGCGATAGAGCGATAGAGCGATGGCGATAGAGCGATAGAGCGAAGTACATGACTGCGCATGTCTCATAATCATGCATATTCATACGGTGATAATCGTACCTCCAACACAAGAGAAATCGCCGCTAAACTCTAGTTATTATCAGGCGGATTCATGAATATTATAGGGGCCAGCGGCATACCACAAAGATTACACAGATAACACAGAGAGATAGACCGATAAGTTTTATTGTATATGGGCTAAAATAATAAACATTGGCTAAAAGATCGACATAAGAATCTACTAAATAAAGCAGTGATATTCGCTGTCTGGTGAACATATACATTTGGAACATTTGAAATCAAGTTTTGTAATTAATGCTGATCAACGCTTGTTAAAAAATCAACGTAGAATCGAAATAGAATAGGTCACTCCCCCCCCCCTCTAAAATATTGGTGATCTGATTTACCCATAGTCTCGTAATTTTTCGTCAAATTCAACTTCTAACTCCTCTGAAAGAAAAGACCAATTCGTCCGTCGATGCGTAAGTTGAATTATTTGAAGTTGTGGGTGCCGAACGCGGCCATTTCCGCGTTTTTATCGAAAAAGAAAGGCGGATGTCATATGAAACTGATAATTCATTAAGATTGTGCTGATCATGGCTGGACTTAACACTAAATCGCATAGAACAAACACTGATTTTTTTATATATCTTATTTGGTTTTGTTAGGTAATACACATTGTACATACAATATTTTATCGTACTAAACAAAAATGGCTGTATTTGTAATTAGAAACTCATGTTATACAACAAACAGATACATCGTCATTACACCTCGATTTATCTACGCAAACAACATCATAAGAGTCTAAACAGTAAATGGAGCGATGACCAATACTGGTAAAACAAGCGCCATTCGCAGTTCTTATACTGGAAATATTTATCGGTTTCGTACGCACATTTAAAGCGTTTTGAACACTTTTCAACCAAGGGATTTTTAACTACTTTCATTTTATATATAGAAAATTTAATAATAGAAATACAGTAGTTGAGTGGCTGATTTCTGGGTTGTAAAAGACCAAGTATAACTTTTTCTGGAGAAAATATAATTGGAACAACCGCCGAAGCGAACCAATTTTCCAGTAAACTCCACCAAGGGTAGATATGTTCACATTCCCAAAAGAGATGAATAATAGTCTCTGGAACTTTGCTACAAAATGTACATAAGTTAGATATATCAGGGTAAAGTTTATGTGCAAAAATGTTGGTAGTCAATATTCGGTTAATAATTCTGTATCGAAACCATTTATATTTCACATCTCTTTGTTACATTATTATTTCATATATACCACTCCGAATCACTATAATTTTGTTCAAGAACTGTTTAGTAAAGTAAATCTAAAGGTCAAGAGATTTCTATATAACATTTTACAGCCTTTTTTCCCCACTTATTAATAGTGAAATAGGGGGCAGTATCAACGGTATCATATATTGTTTCTGTAATAGTCCAAATCTCATGTTGTTTGCTGCTTTCTGTACTGCTTGAGTAGTATATAAAACTGATATTGACGCAACTTGACCCTGGACCTAAAAAATTTGCATATTGGGGAGAAAAAACTACCTCCGAACACAGAAGAGTTCCAATTTTTACAGGTCACTGCGCAGGTCAAGTGGTTGCCATGGTGACGTCACTTCCGGTCACGTGACCTTTGGGGCATGTATTCTTCCGCGGTGAAGCCGTCGGCGGTGATGCAGTCGCGGGAAAAAGCCTCCGTGGACTGAAAAAGTAGTCCCAAATACGGGGAGAGCTGAGGAAAATTCTCCGGCAATCTTAGGGACATTTTGGGAGCGAGAGGGGCCCCTAGTGGACCGATTGGGTTGAGTGAGGTGTCAAAGTGAAGCGCTCCTCCAGGGCGATCAAGTGATTGGTGGGTGTATGTAAAATTAGGATTTGTCCCGAAAACATAAAAAGCGGAACAAGGACTTTACCCCTAAAGTAGGGCCTGATTCGCACATTTGCATCTGTACGGGAAAATGCCTATATGGGTATAAGAGTGGTCATTTTTTTGTGGATTTTACTATGGGTTATGGGGCCTTGTTTTTCACGTCTCACCACGTAGAACACATGGGCGGGTTCCCGAAGCTAAGCGGTGAAATTTTTCGAAAAGTTCACGGAGGTATGGATAGGCCTATAGGCCTAATGGCTCAGTGGATAGGTCCATACTTGGCAATTCACACATGCTCATTGCGATATGGGTTGTGGGATCTTGTTTCTCACGTCTCACCACGTACAGGACGGATATTGAATAATACAGGAAGGATATTGTATAATACAAGACATATATTGTATAATACAAGACATATATTGTATAATACAAGACATATATTGTAGCATCCGGATGTAAAACCACAGTCCCGGATGTAAAACAATGAAAACCCCGGATGTAAGATGAGGTCCCGGATGTAAAACAAAGGTCCCTGGATATAACTGGTCATACATACTTAGGTTATTATTATGGACAACATAGATACAGTCTGGTCATACATAATTATGTTATTATTATGGACAACAAACATACAGTCTGATATGTAATTTCTTACAATTAAGAAAAAATTCAAAACGATAAATGTGTGAAGTAGTAGCGAGATAAACTGACTAACGCCACATCACCGCGATGTATATATTATCAGGATACTGTGCTGTTCCCGCAAGAGTACAAGTACATGGACAAGAAAAATGTAAATTGATAGAGTATATATATATGGACAGATTACATGTACAGGCACATAGTACATGTATAGGCACATAGTACATGTACTTTCGCTACTACTTGTACTGATGACGTCACCGATGACATCCATCAAATGTGGACGTCCATCAAATCGGGGTCTACACTCCGAGAGCTAGAAAATGACACCTCCCACGGCGCATTCGGACCAATAGTGGTCCATCTCTATCCCAAATACACCCCCACGCACCCCCAAAATGACCACTTTACTTATTACACCCAACTGCGCATGCGCAGATTGACGCAATAAAAAGCACGCCATTCTGGCTCTACCCCACAGAAGCTTCACTTTGACCCCTCCCACGACCCATTTGGAATAGTGGTCCATCTCTATCCCAAGCACACTCCCACGCACCTACAAAATGCCTGCTTTCTATACTACGGCAAGACTGCGCATGCACAGAATATTGAAAGCGGACGATGCATTAGCCCAGTCGGATGCTCCTCCACGAACATAAGACCTCGTACGACACCATCGGACCACTTGGGGCTCACCTAGACCCCAAAACAGCCACCCAGCACTATTTACCCACTACGCATGCGCGCAGGGACTTTTTCGAAAAATTTCATCGCTTAGCTCCGAGACCCTGCCCGTAGTGTTTTACGTGGTGAGACGAAGAAAACAAGACACCACAACCCATAGTAAAATCCACAAAAAATGACAACCCCTATACACATACAGGCATTTTCCCGTACAGATGCAAATGTGCGAATCAGGCACGATTTTAGGGGTAAAGTTCCACTTTTTATATTTTCGGAGACAAATCCTCAATTTACATGCATCCACCCATGACTTGATAGGCAGGCCCGATAAGCCGGATACCGACATTAGCCCTTTTGGACATCGTTGATAGGCGTTTTTTGGACATCGTTGATAGGCGTTTTCCCCTATTGTAGGGGTAAAATCTGTGTTCCGCTTTTTGTATTTTTGGGACAAATCCTAATTTTACATACACCCACCCACTGGTTGATCGCCCTGGAGGAGCGCTTCACTTGGACACCTCATTCGACTCAATCGGTCCGCTAGGGGCCCCTCTCCCACAAAATGCCCCGGTGATTGCCGAAGATTGCCGGAGAAGTTCCCACAGACTATTTTTCTGGACGCGGAGGCTTTTTCCCGCGACCGCATAACCGCGGCGGAATAGATGCCCCAAACGTCACGTGACCGGAAATGACGTCACCATGGCAACCACTTGACCTGCGCAGTGACCTGCAAAAATTGGAACTCTCCTATGTTCGGAGGTAGTTTTTCTCCCCACTATGCAAATTTTTTAGGTCAAAGGTCAAGTTGCGTTAATATCAGTTTTATATACTACTTGCCTGACATGCTGATAATTATTCCAGAAAATGGGCTGCGCATTTATAAATGGACTGAAAAGAGTCAAATGACAAAAAAAATCCGTTATTATCTAAAATATCATTTACAAACCGCACTCCTTTTCCATCCCAGTGACCTAAATGTAGAGCTTTATTATCAGTCTTAATTTTTTCATTGTAACATTTCATTTGAGAAAGTTTGACAGTCCTCTAGTTTTATTTGAAATTATGTCCAGGCTAGAAGCGTGTCCCTCCAAAATACGTTTTCCATCGTTGGTATAATATTAGTTCTTAAGAATGCTGAACCAACTCCTATTGGGTCTATATTCTTTGGCATATACATTTTCAAAAATATTACCCCACTTGGAATTATCAGCTTGTAATATCCTAATCCACGATATATTTTGTGCCTGGATTACATATTAACAATAGGATTATATAAACCGCCATGTTCAAGTGGTTTAACAGAAATTGTTCTCAAAAATTTATCAGGTTTCGAGTTCCAAACAAATTCAAAACAGCGTTTCTGGAATTCATTTATAAGTGGTTCGGGTGGGTTTGGAAGAGAGGAAAATAGATGGTTGAGTTTCGGCAACAACAAGCCAAATGACATTTCGTCCTAATGGAGTCAATCCTATTTTGGACCATATCTTTATGAGTATGACAATATCTTTTAATTCATCTTTGTATTTTTTCAACCTTTTCGGCCAAATTGTTTGTAAACACAAGACCTAATAGCTTAAAGTCACCTTGTGACCAGTCTAAATTCCATTTAGTACGAAACCACTGAGAAAATGTTGGTACTTGGCATAAAACTGCAATTTAAAAACCAGTCATTTTAGATTTATTTCTCACGCTTCTCTACTAATTTTCGGCCCATTTCAAGGCACCCCCTCGTAATTATTGAGGGTGGAGAGACGAAGTAGTCCTTGGTCTCCGCTCTTTGAGACATTCCGTTCTTTGTGCAATGCGGGGGTATAGGGAGAGAGGCAAAAAACGTTCTCCAACAACTGAATATTAATAAGCGTCAATCCTTCCCCCTCCGTGTCATTAATCAAAGATCTTTTTTTTTATATATTCATAATGGCATTCCTTGAATCAACTCAGAGTCGCTTTCTTGTACAGAATTTTTCTTAGTATGCATGGCGTTGATATTCATTTTGACCGCCATGAAAATCTTCTACCGACAAATACCGTGAACACAAAGCTAGGAAAAAATGTCGACTTGTCTCGTTTTGGTGTAGTCATGCGCAGTCATGTACTTCGCTCTATCGCCATCGCTCTATCGCTCTATCGCCATCGCTCTATCGCCATCGCTCTATCGCTCTATCGCCATCGCTCTATCGCTCTATCGCCATCGCTCTATCGCTCTATCGCCATCGCTCTATCGCTCTATCGCTCTATCGCTCTATCGCTCTATCGCTCTATCGCCATCGCTCTATCGCTCTATCGCCATCGCTCTATCGCCATCGCTCTATCGCTCTATCGCCATCGCTCTATCGCTCTATCGCCCTATGGCACGATGGCGAAGTGACGATGGCCCCTCTCGGCCACCATACAATGGTCTTGTTTATAACGTAGTCAACTTATTTGAGTAACCCGAACACCACCCTCAGAATCACCAGGAATTTTAGAAGAGTCCAATAAAACTTCAGAATAATAAAATAATAATAGAACTACATCTTTGCAACGAGTCTCAAATACACGGAATATGAAAGATGAGAGAGTGGCCGAGCGAGATTAGAACGTAATTGAGATGAATTTGTCGACAGATGAATGAATTAGTTTAGCATTTTAATTTGTTTCTTGAAATTTCACTTGAGAAAGTCCCCCTTGTCGTTTGCACAAGCTGGGTGAGTAAGTAACTGTAAGTGTTTGACACCGGAATAGTAATTGATTCGAACGGTTAGCTATGGTGGATGAACTAATGAAGCAGGTTACTAAGTATTATTTAATACTAATTATGTTACCACAGAACAAAGATGCGCCGACTTTACAGTTCAATATGTCATAGTAAACACATTTGTATCAGGTCGAAATTATCCGATCGATTCTTCACACAGATTTTTTTTTAGACTCTGGACTTTCAGAGGCTCGCCAATCTTGAAAAAGTAGAATCCAATACGTACTTGACATTCTTTCCCGGCTTCCGCAATTAACAAATGAGGGACTTTTTCTTTAACGAGAACCAGTTAGATGGCCCAAATTGTTCTTTCATAAAAAACGAAATTCACAGCATAATAGAGAATTAATATGGATTGCACGTCCTCAAAGCACCCTGTATTAGTTCAGTAAGCGATAACATGTGGTGAATGATGTTTACCAGGACCTATAGGTTCTGTCCACTGTTACGTGTTCGAAATCATAATAGGACAAATATGTTCCTACCCTACCATTATGGCCCAAGCCAAACTTTCTATCCTATCTCCGGAACGACAGAAACGTGAGAGGTGAGACTCCTTGACTCTGTAGTTTATCATATTGGGGTCATTTTGAGCTTATTTGCATAACCTCACAAGCAGATAATCATGGGTAAATTCAAAATGGCGACCATGAGTGGCGTCATGCGTGGACAGGTTTCAAATCGCCCAAGACATATAGAGTATATGAAGATTGCAGTATATTCGAAAATATTGGAAGAATGGAGAAAATTGTAATAAATATATCACCCACTTGCACGATGCCAGGTATCCAATCAGATTCCGTGATTGCCACATCCTGTTTGTCAATTTTGGTTAAGTTAATCAAGTGACAGAGCGAGCACTTCCGATATATATGTACTGGGCCTATTGTGCAAGCCTCCCATTTACATACAATTACCCAACACATTGGTAAATTAATTTCTACACCGAAGAATTCGTCTTCTGTAATGTTAAACTTCATGCAGTTTCCAGTTTGGAAAAGAATCATTTTGCGTATGGTGAACACAGAAAAGAAAAGCTCACGTAAGACAACCGTGGTTATCACATGTTCTCAATATTTTACTGATTGCTACATTTTGAAAATTTGCTTTTGAATTACACCATTAAATCAAATTCCGATCACGTACAAAATGACAATTTACTTACATAATCCTTTCTTCTCCACTCGTATATAACGAAACGGATTATTTTTCAACGAGAAATTCCCATCACGGTGAAATTTATTGGGCGAATCTGAGAGCAGTCGCTAAAAGCTTTTGACGATAAATCAACTGAATTGTCTTCTGAGATTGTCATTATCATTGAAATTAATTTCCCATCTATCGTTATTAATTCTCCCGAGAGTCCAATTATTCCTTGTTTTGATTCACTTGTTGATGCAGATTTATCCTTTTCGACTGGGCTCCTGTCCACATTACAACACATATAAGGGAAGTGGGGAGAGGTGCCGACATACTGACAGAGTCACATGACTTCACAGTATAGTCTTCCGGTTAACCTATTCTAAAGCACATACCAAGAATCTAACGATTCGTGATATGTGTTGTATCTCAGGTACGCTTTTATTGTACCTGTTCATGTGGCAACTTGGATGATATGACCACACGGCCCCTAGCATGTCACCTGTGATTTGATATCGAGCAAACAAATCTAACGATCATCGATAAATCGTTACTAATTTTGCCTAAAAAAGCAAATAAACTAATCATATGAAAAAAAGAACAATATTTATTACATACCTTAAATGTCAATGGGAATTAAGTCACACTAGATATGCTCAAAGAAGGGTGATTCTTCAATCGAATGTGAGAACTATATTTAAGTCAGCAACTGACCTGATCAAGAGCTTTCTCTTACTAGGATTCCCTTTGAAAAATGATGGATGACAACCGTAGCAACTATTAATGACACAATTGTCGCAATTGTGACAATTGTGTCAGGTCGACAGCTAATTTCGTAATTTCGTCATTAGCAGGCGACTCTGCATTCAGAGTCAACCACTTTTGTCGCAATTGCAGCATTAGTGGGCGACTATGTATCGACCATTAATGACGCAATCACGACAATTGTGTCATTAGTGGCTGCTATTTAAAATATTACTGGTGATATATTTTTGCCTCAAATAATTACCAATTACCAGTTCCCAGCTGTAACAATAAGCGTCAGCATGCTTCCAGCCATTTGTTTGTGTGATAGAGTCGTCTGAATTGTCACAACGCAGTTTTGACACCAGCTGGCGACCTGAAAACTGCTAATGAAACAATTGTCGTAATTGTGACAATTGTGTCATTAGCAGTTGCTACACAGCAAGACAATACACACTACGTCAAAATACCGGGCCGACCGTGAGAGTACAAATAATAATGATGCAACCACTGTGGCTGGTTTGTTTTTATTCCAAAGCTTAATTCAGAAAGCCTGTTGAATTCTCCTCAATGACATTCCACGAGAAAATGATAGAAAATGAGAAGTTTATGGAAATTTCCATTCTAAGTGAAGTTCAATTATGAGATTACGTCACATACATATGTTTTCACTCCTTTGAAAAATTGAAGAACTTACTCTATCAAAATGGACACAATAGGATTAAGCACTGGCACCGAAAGTGCTTTAATGTCATTATACAAATATGGGAGGGGGGGGTGGTTTAATATCACACTAAAGGTTGTTTCACTCATATGGTGATAGTATAGATGGGGGAGGAAGCCGGAGTACCCGAAGAGAACCACCGCCCGTCGACAAGTAACTGACAAACTTTCACACATGCACCAGCTGTGCTCGAACCCGAAGTTATTTTTCTTAGCCATTGAGGTAGGGGTCTGAAGCTTACCACAATATACCCTTGGATCAAAGTACCAGAAAATGTAAAAAAGTCACACTATAACATTGGGTCAAAATAGCAAAAAATGTAAAAAAAAATCCGAGATGGTCGCTTTGATGGCGCCAGTGACGTCATTTTCAAAAAGTATTTTTTGGTCGATTTTTCGGTGAGATTTTTTTCTCCGCAAAAACTGCGTTATAAGTTAGTAAATATTAATTTGATGTGAAGTAAACTAGTTTTTGCTCAGTTTTCCTCGTGGAAAATTTTGAAGAAAAATGACGAAAACATCACTTTTCTGGTACTCCACGTGGTCGCCATCTTGAATTTACCCGTAAATCCTCTGTTCGGAGGTTATGCAAACAGACTCAAAAATGACCCCAATATGAATAAACTGCAAAGTCACGGAGTGTCAGCTCTTAATGTTTTTGTCGTTTCGGAGATAGCACAGAAATGTTGGTAGGGAGCCATAATGTCCCGTCCTGGTAGGGTTAAGCAATTTACCAAATTGATCTTTTTTATTTACTGGTACATGAATATAAATTCGGCAAATTGTTTAAAATTCATTGTCAACTTTATAGATAAAAATTAATTGCCTTTGCCAATAATCGTACGGTAGTCTTTCTTTTTCTGTGTTTCCTTCTGTGTTGTGTCTAATTTGTTTGTATCACGTAGTGATGTCACTTTGCAGAATGTTTCATGCTTGCGCTCTCGTTTTTTCACATTTATTATGGTTCTTACAATAGCGTTAACTTTCAACATTAGCATATACCTTTTAGAATTACAACACATATACGGGATTTCGAATGTTCATTCCATCGCAATAAATAATTTGTTTGGCAGCATTCCACTTTTGAGTGTTACAGTGGACTTCGACGTGAAATGTACATAGCGGAACGGTCGCATTGATAGCTAACCTTGGAAAGTACCTTTGCTTCACCATATTGTGAGTAGTAAAACACAACAACCATGCAATTAAATGCTTGTCTTTATGAGCGTGTGAGTCTGCATGGTACACAAAATGTGGAGACAGACCGTCTTTATCGTTTGGAGGCTACAGTTTATGGGATATTATATAGCGATCCTGGCAGAACAGCGTTGTACTATAGATTCCATTCCTCGCAATGTGAAAATTGCAATGAACAACTGTTCGATCAGCATTTGTTGACTAGTATCACCGATAAAGTTAAATGCTAAGCATTAAAATCAATTAAATTCAATGTCTGGTGATATGCCCTGCAGCTCGGTTCATCCTTGCCTTGAAAATGTGATAATAGAGGGGATTTCTTATATATTGATCATTGATCTCATTCCATATTAAATATACCAAAGGCATATATAATATGTTTTATCAGTTGGAAGGAGAGGTAATATTGGAAAGTTGTACTCATTCGATGAAATTTAGTGAATGTTCGCTATACTTACTGGTTAGTAAACGACGGAAACTTATTATATAACTGGTGATTTTGACGAACGACCGATTTATTGTTCTACGGTACTCCATGTAATAAAAAGCATTTGCAATATTACTGTTCCTTGTAGAGCATGGGCTTTCAGTCATAGCCGTTGACTTTTAGACACGTCGTCGAATGTTAATTTCAAGGTAGAAAAGACTTTGGCCTGCATGCTCCGTTCCCATACCACACTGCAATATATTTCAACAGACAACAGGATGCCATAAAATGCAACAATTAACAGCACTAAACTTCGAGTAAATGTGCTATAGTGTATCATCTGATTACAGCTCGACACACCACAATCATACCGTCACACACTCAGTATTTGAAAAGGCAGCTGAGGTAAATTTGACGTCGCACTACATGCTCTGGTGTGCTGGCTGATTTAAGTGTTTCATTTTCTGACCAACTCCATGCACGAATGCAGTGGAAATGAACAAGACTCGCATGGGATTAAACATTCGACAACAAAAGACAACGACTGCTGTTGAAAGACCACGCTCGATTAAGAACCGTAGTAATGGACAGAAGAAGCATACTGCCTAACAAATTCTTTATTGCGATTAAACGAACATTCGAAATCCTTTGTCATTCTAAAAGTAATACGCTAATGTTGAAAGTTAACGCTGTCGTAAGAACTGCAATACACAACTCCATGAACCAATAGCAATGCACCTCTAATTTCATTATCCGGCTTACCCTCACCTTCATCACTGGGTACAAATAAAATATACTCGACAAATCATAGAGATGAGAGATGGTGTGTTGTCATCAAATTAAAATGCTCAGAGCGGTATTATTTGACTTAGCAAAACCATCAGATTTGGAAGGTGGAAGGTGAATCTCGCCCGTGCAAAATTAAAATGGGGCATCTAGTAAGAGCTATTCTACCAATGCATTTCTACAGCCATTAATAATTATAAAGTAGTTATATAACCATATAGGTTCTGGCTCTCACCCAGCCAGAACCATTTCTCCCAGTGGCAATCTGTTCCCGATGGCATGACTGAAATCACTATTGATCTCTTAACAAATAATTGCTTGTTTAAGCCGGTTTCTAATAATACAGTGATTGTTGAAGTTGCTTTAATCGGCAGAAAGTTTGAGTGAATGGCGGGATGCGCAAGGGCTATATATTAGGTTCTACACTGTTTCGAGGTGTACGTTAATGACTTACCCGAAGTTTGAAATGTTTGATGATGACAGGAAATTGCATTCATTGAGAGAGAGAGAGAGAGAGAGAGAGAGAGAGAGAGAGAGAGAGCGGATGACGGGATGATGTTTGAGAAAGATGTGGGCAATCTACAAGAGTTATCAAAAATGTGGCAAATACACTATAATATAGGCGAATTCAATCTGATTCAGTATGTAAGGGGCAATCCCGAGCGGATGTTTTTCATACAAAGAGAATGAACATTTTCAACCAACCTCTCTGTAGTGAAAACGGGAAATTGGACCTAGTAGTCTTGTCCTATAACAAAATCGGCTTCAGTAAAGACATCTGTGACAAGGGTAACAAAGCTATAATTAGTTTGCAAGGTTATTTGGATTTCTGCACAGCAACATGTTAGTAACTTTGTATAAAGTATCAAATAAAATATATGTGTTTTCTTTGGCATTTTTCATAAAAAGCGCTTTGAAGAATCACATCTCACTATATGCAGTCGTCGGTACGTTATTGGTGGGGAATCGATGGCGTAAAAGAATGACAACTCTTCCAAAATGACGTCAAAACGCATGACTCCTCAGAAATCGGTTGGAAACGGCAGAGTTCCAGCCTCCGAAATCTGTTTTGTCCAGTTATCCATGCTATATTTCCTCATTGCCTGATCATGACAACAGCAATAATCAGTTGTCTGACTCACTGGATTAAGTACATGCGTCATTATGACTCGGGAATTATTATTTTCTTAACCCCACAATGCAGCACAATGATGCTATGAGGTTAAACATTTACATATATGATCGATATCTTGTATGGTTGCAGTCTATCGTAGAGCCAAAGCATCTGAACCCTCATAGAACTATATATTTTCTGAAAGAATAGGCAATTACCATGCAGCCGAGACAGTGGTAAGCCTCCCTGACCGAAATTGGGGTCCCCATAACCCCTAATGAACTTGCCCTAGATTTCAGGGAAATCTCTAAATTTGGTCCAAAATAGGCCATATTCTCGCCCCATCACAGAAAAAAAAATTGACAATCGATTGTCATGAAACTCATCGATACTGTGCCCAGTCCAAGGATCAACAAAAATTAGCAAAGAAAATAGGGGGTCGACCACGCCGTTTTCAATGACATTTTCCCACTGTGAAATATACCATGTGCGCGCAATCTGAAAAAGGCCCCAATTTACAGCCACACTGTTGCACTTCCATCTCCATAGTGAGGCATGGGCCAATCTAACTGGGAAAATATCATGTAATAATTTGAAACAAATGAACCAGTCAACTGAATGATATTACAAATATTAATAAACAAAGAGCCAACAACAATTCTCATGGGGTCAAACCCGGTGGAATATTAATTTCAAAGATTTTGAGGGGGACCAAAAATCCGCAACTTTGGACTGCCCCCTATAGTGTAGATTACTGAACTGAACACAAACATTCGACTAAATGTTTTTGGGGTTGTCAAGTGCATGCAAATACTTCGTTTGTTTTGTATGTGTCTGTGAGTGTTTCGTGGTTGTTAGAGTGTTAGTCCTTCTATTTGGGATTCGGGAGGGCTTAGTGTCGACTGAGGTACCATAAAGATCATTCAGACATGTAGATATTGTATTACATCTTAATACGATTCTCCTGGTTAGAAAGACGTCGCAATTACAGCCCAATATATATCGATTATCAATACACGATACAGTCATGATTACAATTTCGGCAGCGCAAACTATCCCTATCTGGACACTACTATACCAGAGGGACCTACATATGGCGTATACATATCTCGCCCAGTAGCATTTACTGGATTCTGTGTTAAATGTGACGATTTTAATCAACGTCACAAAACATTATTGCAGAAAATTATAAAACAGGGCTACATCATCGAGTGCCTCCACTCGAAGTTTCCCAAATTTGGCGATAATCATTGCATGATGATACAAAAATACGAGCATGGCGTGCAAGATCTATACGTTTCGTAACTTGTGTTTAATTTCGCTCAACCCGGGGCTAGGGGCCGTATGAGCCCAACTATATCTGGAGAACTGCTGGACGGAATTTCCCCGAACTTGGATGGAAGCTTTATCGTGATGGCCTCTGGTGAACTTATAGGTACATGTATAGACAAGCCTTGTCTGTAAAATATCTGAAGAACTACTGGATGAAATTTCCCCGAACTTGGATGGCAGCTTTATCGTGATGGCCTCCTCATCTGATTAGGTTTTGGTTTGTTTGCATGCATCCATCTGTTTCTGATGTCCAGCTTTGTTACATGTATGTACAGGACTACTCTTGTCTACACGATATGTGGAGAACTACTGGACGAAATTTCACCAAACTTGGATGGAAGCTTCATTGAAATGGCCTTATGATCTAATTAGGTGTTGGTCATGTTGGTGTGAGCTAGTGCTTGCGTGGGTCCTGTCTGTCCAATTTTTGTTCACTCCATATCTTGAAAACTACTGAAGGCAGATGCATGAAACTTCTATACGGTACAGCATGTATACTATAGGTGTGGCTCTTGTATAATTTGCATCTTTCCTATAATGTGACCAGTTTCGAAATAGTTGATGCTTCACAATTACATGTATTTCACATTGGTTGGACGCTGTAGATGTCGGCAATCCACTCATTGCTATATAAATCCCGACTCCTCACTGGGTTACTGCAACAATGAAAATCGCCTCTTTGTAGTTAATATTTTTAGCTGCGCAGCTTTGTTTAGGATACTTATTGCTACATTCATTTTATAGCACTTTCCCTTAAATTATGTGCCCACTCAAGGCAAGGTTAGAGGTTGGGGGAGATGCATATTTTTGCTTAAAAAACAACCAGCATAGGCTTCATGCCGGAGCGGCAACTCAAGGGTCAAAGCGGAACCTCTAGTTAATTATATAATTCCATGGCTTGCATGAAACTTACCCACCAATTTTTGTCCATTCCTTCTCGAAGTGCATTCCATTGGGCTATTTGAATTAATTTATATCCAATGTAGGTCAGTATAAAGTTCGGGTAGCCGCGTTGGTCTCTAGAAAATGAAAAACATTCGAACTGGAGGTAATTTTAAGACTAATAGCCAAGGAGCTATTTCCTGTATAGGCCTTAAAAAAGGGTCTTGCTCAACCCACACCACATACAAGGTCTGATTGCATATTATGTTAGGGCAGCCTCTCCTGAGCAGTTTTAGGGTGGGTGTCACTTCAAATTGTGGTATAGCATTTTTTCTACAGTCAATTTTGTATGGTGGGGGTCCAATAAAGCTTTTTCCATCAATGGGGGAATGTGATAGAGGGTGGGTTGCTTCAATCGATTGTATCTTTTGAACTAGTTCATTCAAATTATTATACGATGCGTGGATGTAAAGAGAAGAGATTGGTGCATACATATAAATTACTATCAGTGGAGTATTAGTCGAAATGCGTATGTAGAATCCCATCATGCAATAAACATGTAGTAGAATTCACCTGGCAAATCGAAAAAAGTGTGTTTTTTGCTTTGTATTTCTCTGTTTGCACAATGTATGTTGAATGCATAATTTGTGTGCCGTTCTCTGTAGAAAATGTATTATTTATGACCTTGAGACAGTTTGCCTGTTAAATATAAATAGCCAGACCGCATTGGCAAAGAAGTTATGGTTTGCACACGAACCAATTTGAAGAGTAATGAATTTCTGCTGATTGTTATAATAACATTTCTTTTTGTTTCAGGTAGCTGAACAGTTTAGGAAGTACCGGGACGTTCATCTTGAAGTATCTTCATCTCTTCTAATTTGTCTTCTGGGCTACAGACTCATGTCTATGAGGAATTAAATCTGGTATGATTTCGTACATTTGACTGACTGGCGAAAGTGCAGACATGGATGACGATACCAGTAGTGCTTGTGTTCTCTCCGTTTTGCCGCCACCAAAACGGAGAACGAGGACAAACTATGACAAATGTGTACTCTGTCAAGAAGATTCAAAGAATGTTCTTCGAAAAAGACAGAGCACTTCCATAGAGAGGCTCGTGTCTGCACTGCGGTGTAAGCAAGATGAGCGTTATGAGTGACTGCTTCCGATTTACAGAGACTACAGACCATGGATGTATTCTGGCATTCAAATTGCTACAAGTCCTGCACTAGCAAACACAATGTCGATAGTATTGCGTAGAGAAGAGGACCATCTCCGTCGCCATCTGAAGCTTCGGGATGGGATACGACGGACGCAGATCAGCTAGGGAGACGGCCCAGATCACAGTCAAGTCATCACAGTCAAAGTGCATGTTCTGCAAGAATAAATCCCACAAAAAGTGACAAAAATGCTGAATGCTAGTACATTTGAAGTGTGCCAATCTATTAAGGATTCTGCTGAAGCTTTAGGCGATGAAGATATGTTGCATATAATCCGTGGAGTAAACGGCGACCGTGTGGCAGCTGAAGCAAAATATAACAAAGTATGCTTCTCAAACTACACCAGTAAGTCAAACATCAAACATAGCCACTTTTAAGGTCAGCGAAAATGAAAATCAATACATCAGCACTTTCTGGGACTTAATTAATGGCCTTAAAACGGAATTGGAGCATGGCAAGTCATACGATATGCGCAGTCTTCCCGAAAAATATCAAAGTCTTCTATAGTAACGCACGGTGTTGACCACGAAAAGGCCATCAAATATACAAAGCAGTATTTGAAGCTCAGATTGATGAGGCATTTCGGCGATCAGGTGATATTCTACCCGCCCGGAATTAGAGTGCAGTCAGAACTGATGTATACCAGCTCAATATCACGGCAAGATTTTCTGAATGCAGCCTTCCAAAAAACATTTGAGCCACCCCAAGACGGAGAATCTTCCGCTGACGAACAGGTTTCCCATCTGACGCAATAAACTTTTGTTTCGCACAGCGATGCTGATCAGAGGGGATATTGCTGAGTGCAATGGCATTCCTGTCAAACCTTTGAACACGGACGATCTGAGTCTGATCACATCGAAATCGTTCATACCAGACAGTGTATATTGGTTCCTGCGCTGGGTAATTTCGGCTGATGATAGTGATAATGCTGGGAATATTCCGGCGGAATGCAAGAATCAATCAGACGAGAAGAGAGTCATCATGGTGGCGCAAGATCTACTTCATTGCTCGTCGCATGCACGAGTTAAGATCCCGAAGCACACCAGCCATGGCAGTTCGCACATATCTGGTTCAAAGGAACTCATAACATTGCTGAGCCGAATGGGCCACTGTTCGTCATACGGTGAGACATAGGCTATTGACACCGGATTGGCAAAAGAGATTCTGGCTAAAACAGAAGAGATGGGAGTTGTCATTCCATCGAACATCTCTTCTGGTGACGACAGCTGAATTATGAATGACGGACCAGACGCTTGTAATTCATCCAGATGGCTGATGTCTTAACTCGTGCATGCGACGAGCAATGAAGTAGATCTTGCGCCACCATGATGATTCTTGCTTTCCGCCGGAAAGTTCCCAGCATTATCACTATCATCAGCCGAAATTATCCAGCGCAGGAACCAATATATACTGTCTGGTATAAGCGAATTCGCTGTGATGAGACCCAGATTGTCCGTGCTCAAAGGTTTGAGAGGAATGCCATTGCACTCAGCAATATCCCCTCTGTTCAACATCGCAGGGCGATACAGAAGTTTAGTGCATTCTGTCTGATGGGAAACCTGCTCGTCAGCGGAAGATTCTCCGTCTTCGGATGGCTCAAATGTTTTTTGGGAAGGCTGCATTCAGAACATCTTGCAGTGATATTGAGCTGGTATACATCAGTTCTGACTGCCCTCTAATTCGGGGCTGGTGGAATACCACCTCATCACAGCGCAGAAATGCCTCATCAATCTGAGCTTCAAATGCTGCTTTGTGTATTTGATGGCATTTTCATGGTCAACGCCGTGAGTTACTAGAAGACGTTGATATTTTTAGAGAAGACTGCGCATATCGTAATCCTTGCCATGCTCCAAATCCGTTTTAAGTCCCGGAAAGCGCTGGTGTATTGATCTCCATTTACTCTGGCCTTAAAAGTGCTATGTTTGATGTTTGACTTACTGGTGTAGTTTGAAAAGCATACTTTGTGATATTTTGCTTCAGTTGCCACAAGGCCGTCGTTTACTCCATGGAATATATGCAACATATCTTCATCACCAATAGCTTAAGAAGAATCCTTGATAGATTGGCACACTTCAAATGTGCTAGCATTCAGCATTTTTGTCACTTTTTTGTGGGATTTATTCCTGCAGAACATGCACTTTGACCAGTCTGCAAGACTTGACTGTGCTCTGTGCCGTCTCCCTAGCTGATCTGCGTCCGTTGTATCCCATCTCGAAGCTTCAGATGACGGCGACGGAGACGGTCCTCTTCTCTTCGCAATAATATTGATATTGTGTTTGCTAGTGCAGAATTTGTAGCTATTTGAATGCCAGAATACATCCATGGTCTGTAGTTTCTGTAAATCTGGGAAAACTCGCTCATAACACTCATCTTGCCTACACTGCAGTGCAGAAACGAGCCTCTCTATGGAAGTGCTCTGTCCCTTTCGAAGAAAATCATTTGAATCTTCTTGACAGAGTACACATTTATCATAGTTTGTTCTCTTTCTCCGTTTTGATGGCGGCACAACGGAAAGAACACAAGCAATAGTGGTATCGTCATCCATGTCTGCACTTTCACCGGTCAGTCAAATCTACGAAATCAAACAAGATTTAATTTCTCATGGATAGGAGTCTGTAGCCCAGAAGACAAATTAGAAACAGATGAAGATACTTCAAGATGAACGTCCCGGTACTGTTCAGCTACCTGAAACGAAAAGAAATGTTATTATAACAATCAACAGAAATTCATTACTCTTCAAATTGGTACTTGTGCAGGCCATAGATTGCTGGGATAAGTTCTTTGCCAATGCGGTATGGCTATTTATATTTAACAGGCAAACTGTCTCAATATCATAAATAATACATTTTCGACAGAGAATTATGCATTCAACAGACATTCAGCAAACAGAGAAATACAAAGCCACAAACACACTTTTTCGATTTGCCAGGTGAATTCTACTACATGTTTATTGCATGATGTGATTCTACATATGCATTTCGACTAATACTCCACTGACAGTAATTTATATGCATGTACCAATCTCTTCTCTTTACATCCATGCATCGTATAATAATTTGAATGAACTAGTTCAAAAGATACAATCGATTAAAGCAACCCACCCTATATCACATTCCCCCATTGGTGGGAAAAACTTTATTTGACCCCAACCATACAAAATGGCCTGTAGAAAAAATGTTATACCACAAGTGACACCCACCCTAGAAATGCTCCAGAGAGGTTGGTGTAACAGAATATGCAAACAGACATTGTATGTGGTGTGGGTTGAGAAAGACCTTTTTCTCCTGGGTCTTGCTCCTTCACTATAACGATATTTTCTATGATCTTTCGTAGGCATTTTTCCTTAGTTCCTTAGTTTTTTTTATATCCAGTGTAGAATCCATCGTAAACTTCAGGACATACGCGAGAGTATAGCCACTAGAGAACTAATCAGCTGATTTGCTGAATGGCAGTGGCTTTGAAGTGAATTTGATGAGCGCGCCGGGCGCTTTTAAGATTGAGTTAAGACCAATTTACTTTAAAGGAATAGAAAACCCTAAGTCGATGCATACTAATATCGAAAGAACTATATCACCAGTATTCAAGAAACAAAACAAATCAGCTTTTCTAGTAATTCCGAATGAATGAGAACGTTTTGAACATCAGAGCTATTGCCCAGATCAAGAATCCGTGGCGGTCGCCATTATAACAAGCCTGAGAGCCGTTAGCCAATGAAAATCCTTGACATATCACCTGACATTACATACTCCGAATAGCGCATGTTAGCTGAACGACTATCGTCTGGCTACAAGCGCTGCCCGCAGTTGAAAACATCGTTAACACGCTCTCAGCGTTGAGATTATTCCGCAATATATACCTTAATTCTTTCCGCTAAATGCCTTTGTTTCAGCAACCAAATATATCCCAAAAGTATTTAATAAATAGCTTACACCGAAAAAGAATTTTTGATTTTCTCGCCGTTTTCAACGAATCTATTTGCGTAGGGAGCTGCATATGTGCGTGATTAGTCCCATCGTAACAAACCCACGTGTTCCCTGGTCTTCGGATCTGTGCTAGAGCATTCGACTGCAGGCATTGCTTGTAGCCAGACGATAGTCGTTCAGCTGACATGCGCTGTTCGGATTTTGCTGACATTATTCCTGTGACGTAGTTGTGCTCCAGGCAGTGTGGCTAATAACATGTAGGCCAATTGTAAGTTATTGTGTCGATGGCTTTTGACAGATCTGTGGATCTTTCTTTACGCTCCGAGACGATTATGAGGATCGTGATATATGAATGACAAATTGATATACAGGGTGACATGCAGGGCCGTAGCCAGGATTTAATGAGGGGTGGTTCGCCTTCACTTCCAAAGGGAACATCAGGGTGTTCGCTGTATGGAAAAAGGGGCAAATAGGGGGTTTGCTTCAGTTTGAAAAGGGCATTTATATGAGAAAAATATATATTTCCGAAAGGGGGGTTCGCCCGAACCCCACCAAAAAACCCTTGGCTACGGGCCTGACATGTGGCATTGTGCATATGATTTCACGAGATCTCTTTCTGAGGCAGGAATATCAGGCCACATCACCCGATAGAGCCCGGATGACAACAGGATTTTTGTTGCAGCGCCATCTACATCAAATATCGTATGACCTGTCAAACGTCACAGTCATTCCAACATGTCACAGATCATGGAGTGTTAAGTGTGAATGGTAAATCGGTGTTTACTCAGCTGTAGAATTTTGTTAATTTGTTCTACCGGTGTTTTTGGAATCTGATGGCATAATTCTGTCATGCCGAGCACGAGTGTACGCAGAGTTTACTATTTCTCTAAATATGACGCAAAATAATTGCTGTTTTGAGACTTGAGAATGTCTGGTAGAAAGATAAGTGGTGGAGGAGTTTAAGGAACCGTTCATCTATTTCAAATAAATCTTCATCTATATTGGTATTGCACAAGCCACATTCTTGAACCCGAACCCTTTTTCAAGCCATGGTCCTCTTCTCCACTTGTTCATAATTTGAATTGGTACATTTGATAGCGGTGTGACTTTTGGACTGTGTTTGAGTAGCTGGTTATGTACTATATTACCATAAAATACCCGTATTTGAATAAGCAGATAAATATAGCACTCCAGTGTTTTATAGTCCTCATTCTATAATGATTTATTTCCCAATCTATCTTCGATAATACTCCCAAACAGACATTGTCTCACGTTTTGAAGCGCCAGTAAAAGTTGATGTCAATTAATGACTCCAGTGTCTTGTATCTAAGGCAGAACATTGAAATCCTCTGCCCATATATCAGTAGTCCACAGGCGAATCTTACAATCTTCACATATTAATATACACGCAATGACGCTACTTTATTAGGCGAATGGTGATAGCATATACAGGATAAAAGAAATGTGAATTGGTCATTGATGAACAAAATCTCGCCTTACTGCGGCTTGATTAGTTTGCATTTCATGATTTAGCTTTGGAATGAGTCAATTATCAAGAGGATACAAATAGGACTTGTTTTTACCGGATCGGATAAATGATTCATGCACAAGATATCTCAATTTGCAGTTTGATTAGTTTCTTGATAAATTAAGCGAGTATATTATATATATTCAAATATTTATTTAGTAGCACGGTATGGGCTAACTTTCCTTAATTTGTTAGAAGTGATGACCTACATGTATAGATATAGTGATCGCTCTGTATCAATATTTTCATTTATATTCTTTTTTGTCCAGGCGTTCGTGGAAATTCGTGCATCTGTTGTTGAACTTACATGTAGTTCGGTATTCCAAAAGAAAGAAAAACCGACAATATTTCGAGGATTGTCTCTTTGATCGAAGTATTGACCATGCGAGTACGTTATGGATCTGTCTTCAAATTAAATTAAACCGTTTCGGAGAGAACGGAAAAGGCTGTGTCTATCAGATGCTTTACCGGATCGCTCGTATGGAAAATCCTTCAATATAATAAAAGTGTGAAGAAAATGAAATCAAAGGCATCTTTACTCTTCGAAATAGAGAGAGAACTGAGTTTCAGGTTTATTTGCCTGTTCAGATTCAACCAATCTCAGGAGGTCACCTGTTTGGTACTTGAAGTGAGAGTGCAGTTCTCTGTTACATACCGTCTTTAGCGCAATGTCTGCATGGCTCTTTTTTGAAAAGGCATGATTTTTCTTCATTACTTAATGTATTGAATTTCTTCACAACACCATCGATCAACTTCCAAATTCGACGAAGATTCCTAACACGAATCTATAAAATTTCTGTTGTCGCAAAAAGAAAATCTCTACATCATAAGCATTTACATTGTCGCAACAATCATATTTTAAAGGTGAACTGCAAAGCTTTTAATTTTATCTAAATTGTTGCTTATATACATCTTGTCTTATGTGACATAACTTTTATACGTTTTTGGGGCAAATATAGTTTGCAAAATTGTACTAATAACAATGTTTAAGTTATCCTGTTATAAATCCGTCTTGAAAACTTGCATCGCTTGTCTCTCTTGGTCTGTGGAACGTTATGACGTTATAGTGGTCCCCTTCATTCAAGTTTTATTCAAATGAGACGTCATGCTACGTCGGATGAATGAACGAGGACCACTATAACGTCATGACGTTCCAAAAACAACGGGAGGCAAGCGATGACGTTTTTAAAAGTTCTGGCTCTCGGTACAAGTTTTGACATCTCATATACCCAAAATAAAACAATAACCCACAGAACTATTACCACACATAATTGTAACAACTATAGAAGTTCTTGTTTTATGACATTTGAACAGAAAATTGGAAAGCTTTTCAGTTCACCTTTAATTTACACGAACAAT
Organism: Hanleya hanleyi; assembly: GCA_036873755.1. Lineage (NCBI taxonomy): Eukaryota > Metazoa > Mollusca > Polyplacophora > Lepidopleurida > Hanleyidae > Hanleya > Hanleya hanleyi. Next base: position 119,215 of record JAVTVY010029286.1, read on the forward strand.
TCACGGTCAACAATGCAAAAACAGAAGGAAAACATGGGTGGTTATCTATATTCTACGCGTGCATGGGTAAAATTCCGGATACGACCGTCATTGCTCTACTTGAACATGATTGCTATCCGTTAGTCACGTTAGCTTAATATGCGCTGATTTAAATGATAAATTCTGTAATTCAACAAGCAGCCAGAGGATGGGAAGTCAACCGCCGAGATGGCAGCAATATTTTTTAGCATTGTTGGTCACGGGGGATACACATGAGGGAGGCAACTGCTACTTCATAGGCGTTGGATGAGGAAGGGTCTTTCCGTGCCTTCCCATGTTTTAAAATCAACTCCGAACGGTTGACTGAACGTTTTTTTGCTTCTGTAATATAGTTTCCATGCAGTAAAGCATGGAAATTATGTAACCGAGGAGCGACCCCAAGTGACATCTCAAAGCATATTTTCTGCAAACCAAATTTGACGAGAAGCTGAATGCATCCTAAACCTATTGTCTGGAAACCAAATTTTAAATTTGCCACCAGATGACACGAAATTCAAAAACCAGGGGTTCGGTACTGCGGGGATTTCCCCGCCAGTTATTTCATATTTTACTTCTGAAATAAAATATGGTTCATGCAAAAGCTTAAGTGTGAATCATATGATGTAGAATAGCATGATTTCATAGCAAAATTGAAGGAAATGTTGTCCTTCATTTAAGGCGACATAAAATTCAAAACTAACACGGGTTCGGTACTGAGGGGATTCATATTTTTCTTCTGAAATAAAATATGGTTCCTACAAAAGCTTTAGTGTAAATCATATGATGTGGAATAGAAGGACTGGACAGCAAATTTAAGAAAATGGTGCACTTCATTTAAAGCGACATGAAATTCAAAACTAACAGCGGGAAGCGGAAGAAAGAAGAAAAAAGACAAACGCATTTAGGGATGCCTAATTATTAGACCAAGCATTTGGAAGTTATCGCTTGTGAATAATTTGAATGGAAACCATGGACATGCACAGAAGATTGGAACAAGACCCAGTGGCGCCACCTTCAGGTGGATCTTGCTGAAACGAAATACCAACACTCTTAAAACACAAGTGTTGTAATGGTAACATTTTCTAAGTGTTATACTCAATACAACACTTTAAAATGTTGAATACTAGTATTATAACATTTAAAGTGTCAGACTCTTCGGATTTTAACAACATCTAAACAATGTTGTGTTATTTTCGCGCCCGGCAAGGTGGCGCGCGGAGACAGTTAGTAATTTGATTGGCTCCTGCTTCACGTGATTCTTCTGCCATTGCTGGAAAGCACCGAAAGCATGAGCCGGGGGGAAATTCAACGTGCCGTTTCGGTAAGTTTGGTTGTTGTTAGAACGTGTTATTTTGTTAATTTTCTTTGTAACTGATTGAATACATGATTAACTTGTTGTTATTGTTCATCTTGATGCTCTTCTCCTTTCCGGCACTCTGATTCGGGTGTTGGCTTGACCTTGTTCGCGCCAGCATCCGTGTCACCGAGTGCAACTGAACCAAGAAAGCTGAAATGTGAACATACAGGCCTATCGGATTATCCTCAGTTCCGATCTGTGATTACCTAGTAAATTAGGATTAAACAGAGATCGGGAAAATGCCCATACTATTATGTTTAAATTGTCATTGGTAACATAACACATCCGATGTGATTGAATGAACAAATATGTGTTGTTGGTGCCGGGGGGGGGGGAAGGGTGGCGTGACAAAGAACCTCTCATTTTTCTTTCAGTTTGCCAAGGAGTGAAGTATGAGTGTGTTGTCCCTGCAGTAAGAGCCCCGGAAAAATGAGAAATTACAGGCATCATTTTTCCATGATCCAATTTTCGTGAATTATGCAGGAGTCAAACGAAATCCCCCCCCCCCCAAACTCGGGCAAGGGTCGGGTTTAGTGGGGCATTACCTGGGGATTCACAACATGTTTACGCCCCACGGAGTGGGGCTTTCACACGCTTTCAGTCCTGTTTATGTTCGTATTGAGTTAATATTTCTTTTACCTAGGAATGGGACATCAATTGTATTTGGTTGAAGTTTAGGTGAGGATTCACTTCAATGTTTTGCCCCAGAGGGTAGGGCATTGAAGCATTTTAACAACTCTCATTTGCTAAGTCCCCACAAAACCCCGAGGTTGGGGGGTGGGGGTTTCGCTTGACTCCTGCATTACGGGTTCTGGATCGGTTCTCGTACAGATCAAATCTTGTGCACCTCTCACTTGTGCGTGTTCAGAGCAAGTGGTGATTTTCTATGTGGATTGCTTATGTGTGGGGGAATTTTAATTTGTCTGTCAAAATTTATACTTCTTGGTGTAGTTGGAAGTATTTTTTTTTTTAATTGCTTTCCGGGGCATATACTTCTAGTTTTCATCACACGGGAAGTCCATTTTATCGCCAACCAATATAGGTACGGTAACATGATTGATGACCATCATGTTCATTCCACGAAAGTCAGTTGACAATCCCATTTCGACAGAGGTGCAGTCTTTGGTTTCCTTCGACTGCCCCTCCCTATCTGCGAACTAATGTTCACAGTAAAATGGCAGCAAACTCACATCATTTCCAGTAAATCAGTGTCATCTTTCGGTTGAATTTTTTGTCATGAAATAGCGTTCCAAATATATTATTAAAATTAAAATTGGATAATTGGTGGATACGCTATTAGCTATTGACGGCCAAAGAGTTATACTTCCGATGACTGCCGAAGATTTTCCGGAGGTAAAATAATCTTGTTTTCCATCCAAATAACGAGTCGCTGTTCAATCTGTCATTGTGAACCGGTCAGATGATGAATTGTCCAATTAGTATAAGTTTATACTATTTCTTCTAAAGCTACTCAAATAAACTTGTTAAGTGCACGAACAATGATATTAGCGAACAATTCAGTGACTTTCGTCTGCTGTATGAGAATTGCTCTCGTGGGTTAGAGGTACCTAAAAAGTCAAGTTAATAACTGCTCCCACACGTGCAGGAAAAGGTCACGTAATCCAAGGGAAGGGTCTTGATCCCAGCATTAGCCAGGTCAGTTTTTGCATCTCTCAAGAAATTACTTTTATATACATTAAAATAACAGTCATTCGTTTTCGAGGAGTGTGATCACACCACACTCCTAATCACACTCCTAAAATTGATCTAGGCGAGTGGAAACAGCACTCCTTGAAACAGTTTCTCTGCATATTAAAAGCATTCAGGAGTGTGATTTACACTCCTAGTATCATATTTGGAGAGTGATTTACAGCACGAGATTTTACAGCACTCGTGCTGTTTTCAAAAACGAAAGACTGAAATAAACCGTGAAAAGTGTACGAGAACTAATCCCAAGCCCATAGTTGCATCAAGTAATTTTTTACATACAGTTGCATCAGCTCTACCCCCTACACAAGGGTTGTATTATAAAATAAGCATGTTCTACGTGTTACTGTTGTTGTTGTTCAGGGCTTCGTGTTTAGCACGAGTGATAGCTCACCTGCACGCAAACACTCGCATACATTCATGTCGCGAGAGTGATTTTTAGCTCACGTAAACTGTCACATTTTATATTGTATTATATTGCAATCACTCGCCTGCCTTTTAAATACCCTCTCCTAAATATTTTGACGCGAGCTGTTTTTAGCTCGCGCACTAATTCTAAACACGAAGTCCTGGTTGTTTATCTGTAGTACATCCAGTCTTAACTTGATGGGTATTTTTCACTGGTTCTACAAGACAAAATCATGTGGTGCTATATCCAAAATGCTGTTTTTTTCTCTTATACTTACCCTCTATGCCTTGTTTTTCGTCAAAATTCGCGGAAATTCAAATACATGTTGATTCTCGCAACCCAGCTCTATGGGAATCCACGAGAATTCAATGCTATCATTTCTATGAATTAAATTAATTTGCGGGAGTGCTGACGGGAATCGGATTCCCATGAAAATACAAGCCCTATCCAACCACTGAACATGTCTTTCCCTCCCCGCATACCTAAAGTCTTTATTATTTAAAGGTTGGGGAAAACACCTTGACATGCTTGAAGCCAATACCTCGTTGGGGTGTAGGGCTATGTCAACTTCATTTTCAACACTTATTTATATAGTGCTAAGTCAGACGCCTATCGAAAATGGCTTCCGTCGGCCCATATTTTACAGAGTTCTGCCCCTTTACAGATTTTTTAATTTCTATTTCTGTCCTATATGCCTGAATGTAACCAACTATATCTGCAGAACTGTGTTCAGCATAGCTACTATATTTTGGAAACTTGTTTATATTGTTGTATTCTACAAGCCAACAAAGGATTACTCGCCTCGGCTTATGGCGTTATGCCCCTTTCGGATGTAATAATCTTCGATTTTGTTAGTTGTAGCTGAATGTACAAGTTATATCTGCAGATTCGTGTTCGGTACAGCTTACTCGTCTTGGTTCTTATTTCACAGAGTGCTAAGTCAGATGCCAATCGAAAGTGGCGCCCCTCGGTCCATACTTTACAGAGTTATGCCCCTTGACAGATATATTAATTTCTATTTCTGTCCTATATCCCTGAATGTAACCAACTATATCTGCAGAACTGTGTTCGATATAGCTACTATATTTTGGAAACTTTTTTATATTCCTGTATTCTACAAGCCAACAAAGCATTACTCGCCTCGGCTCATGGCGTTATGCCCCTTTCGGATGTAATAATCTCCAATTTTGCTATCCAGTTGAATGTACAAGTTATATCTGCAGTTCCGTGTTCGGTACAGCTTATTCGTCTCGGTTCTTATTTTACAGTAGTGCAAAGTCAGACGACTATTGTAAGTGGCGCCCCTCTGCCCATACTTTACAGAGTTATGCCCCTTTACTGATTTATTAATTTCTATTTCTGTCCTATATGCCTGAATGTAACCAACTATATCTTCAGAACTGTGTTCGGAAAAGCTACTATATTTTGGAAACTTATTCTTGTATTCTACTAGCCAACAAAGGATTACTCGCCTTTGCTTATGGAGTTATGCCCCTTTCGGATGTAATAATCTCCGATTTTGTTATCTGTAGCTGAATGTACCAGTTATATCAGCAGATCCGTGTTCGGTACGGCTTATTTGTCTTGATTCTTATTTTACAGAGTGCTAAGTCAGACGCTTGTCGAAAGTGGCACCCCTCGACCCATATTTTGCAAAGTTATGCCCCTTTACAGATACATAATTTTTTTATTTCTATCCTATATGTAACCAACTACCGGTATATCTTAATCATCCCACATAGAACTATCTCTTCCCCAATTCACACTACACATGGGTCTCAATCACTTGGGGAAAGCCAAGGGGTTTTGATTAGATCAATCTCATGTTATCAAAAAGGGACATCCACACGTACCCCAGAGTGCAATTGGATCTTTCAATAATAGCATCTATGGCTTCATTGTTCCATGATTTTCACAGCAACTTATTGCTTTGTTTTATGCGACTAATCATTCAAATTAGTCACTTCAAAATTTCAAAAATGAAACCTAGCTTCAAATGACATATTCGGTGAAATATATTTTCTGAATGAAAATGGCATCATCGCATGTGGTGGCATATTTCCATGTAAAAGTCATACATAAATTGCAGGATTTGAGAGGCTAGGCCTAGTTAATAAATCAAATTAAACTGCCAGACACATAATCTAAACTGCTAGCAAGACACATAATCTAAACTGCTAGCATGTGCACATAAAAACTGACCTCTGCTCTGGGCATTATGACCCTGCCATGTGTGTGCATGCTAGGAGATTGTGCATTGCATCAGACAATTTAATGTATTCATCAATCAATGCATCTACATTCATGCAACTTGGATATGACTTTGAGATCGAAGTATGCGATCACATGCTACACGTATTTTCATTTACAGAATAAATTTCACCGAATATGTCATGCGAAGCCATGTTTCATTTTGTAAATATTAGAGTGGCTAATTTGAATGATTACGTAGTCGCATAAAACGAAGCAATAAGTTGCTGAAAATCATGGAACATTCCGACAATGAAGCCATAGATGCTGTTGAAAGATCCATGCAGTCCGGGGTATGTGGGGATGTTCGCATTTTCCATAAATATATAAAAACTGAAGCTGACATAGCCCTACATCCATCGAGGTATATGCCTATAACTGGATCGAGGTGTTATACCCCTATTAAGGTATAATACCTCGATCAAGGTATTATTCCCAACCTGTTTGATTCGGCATGCAGGTCTGTGGAAGGATCGCATTCTTGTTCTTCTTGCAACTTCTTCAGTTGAAATACGCATGCGCTAAGGGAGTGTTACGATCTGCCACACTTTTCAACCTCCCGATCTCACAGGACAACCCTGCCTTCAGGCAATTGGAATTTTTTCATGTACTCGGTCACGGTGGAATTAAGTATTGCTTCGTTGATTTCCATTAGACAGTCCTATCCAGTAAATTGTCAATTAATATTTATGCAAATATATATTCATTTTCAGATTGATCAAGAATTTGCGATGCTATAGGACACGGGATCGAAACTTTTAACAAAGCCGATATGTGCCAAACATATTGAAGATCGCAAATATGTCACAAGAGTGAAGAGAGCGGTGGGCTCTGTGAGGAACTGCACACTTGCAGGTAATATTTGCAAATCTAGATAATAATCCCTCAAGTAAATGGATCCCGGCCAGACTTCTGCGAGTAACACTAACAATTTGATTGGAATAACAATTTTTAGCCTGTTGTTAGGTTGTCCTAACATGCAACATGTTTTAATATTTGGCAGGTTCCTATTTCCAGCCTTGCATATCGGATACTGCCTTGACCACACTCGTCCACTATGACTGTCACCATATGAGTGAAACAAACTTGAGTGTGACATTAAGCCAAATCCTGGGGTATATCCCCACCCCGCCCCCGGAACTGAGCTTCACCCTGGCTGTATCTCCAAACCATATGCTGATATTCTCAGATAGCATATCTGATACTGCATTGATTGCACTCATCCACTACACCCTGGGGGTATATCCACCTCTCCCGCCACCCCCAGAACAGAGCTCCACCCTGTATCTCGAAACTAAGCCTCGCCCGATCCCATATGCTGATATTTTCAGATAGCATAGGCCGCTGATAATTAATGTTCCGTTTCCCGTAACCAGCCCTCATCTATATTTTGAGGGCAAATAATTGAAATCCATGAGGGATTTACATTTTCATGAGTAAAACTTGCTAATTTTTTTCATATTTTTACACAATTGGTTTGCAAGTTAATAATTAACAATTATCGCGCTCAGCATGTATATTTTTACCAGCAAGGTTACGAGAAACAAACAATTAATTAACAGTGGCCATATGATATCTGATACTGCATTGATTGCCCTTATCCACTACACCCTGACTGGGTCCAAAAATTCGTAGACTGGGAACTTTTTCCGCTGACTTTTTCCGCTGATTCTCAGACAGGTCATCATTTTATTTTCGAATGTCAGAGTTGTCTCCCCTGTCTCCACACTTAGGTGAACAAACGTAAAATGCTCGCCAAGCAAGTATTTTGCTCTCCGGCAGTCGGCGATGTGAACATGTATCACAGGAGTCGCGAAGCACATTTGAAAGTGGAGGGGCTGAACTCGGCCTTGTTAAATGTTGGACTGGTGTTATCTAAGATAGGACTTATTGATCTATAACAAGTGTGTGTTTGCGGCGCTCCGCGGCCCCTGTATCACACATTGTGAAGGCAAATATTCCATGACCCAATCCATAGAGGAATGCAGTTTTCGCCTGTATTCTAGGATTGACCCGAGTATATGGTGAGGGTTTCCCTTGTTCAAGGATGTCGATGTCGAGGATTCGTTATCTTAGAAATCATTTTGACAATCGATGCAAAGAGTAGTTTTCTCCTGCCATTTTCATAAGAACTTCGTATCTGGACCAAATCACTTTAACTCTTCCATCCACCGCGAAAGGAAAACCTGACCTTCGAATAAATATGTGTATTTTACCAACCTACCTAACTTTCTGGGGTAGGGTTGTGCGCCTAAGATTCTAGATTCTTTAGAAATTTGTTACACACTGTCATCACCATGTGAAGATGCTTAAGTGCATATATCTTGAGTTAGATTGAACTTCAGTTACTATTAGACTGGTTGATTGCAAATGTTGAAATAGAATCATCTTACTCTTTTTCAGGTTGGAACCAGTGCAGTTCACTACCTAGAGGCAGGAGGTCACAGCCATATGTCCTTTGCCTGGGAACGAGTAATGGAGTATCCTAATATTTCATCATCGTCGACAGCGTTGCGATACCTTGCAGGAACGACATAACTTTTGCAGTTGATAGGCTTTTCAAGCTGCATAATAAATTCAATCTGGAATATGCTGATCAACTAACCTCATTCTTTTTACTCCTTGAGACTATTTATGGCATCTCTGAGAAAGAGAGACTCCCAATCAGATTTAGAGAGATGATCACCAAAATCTGCGTTGTCTCATGTCAAAGCTCTTGTGTTCGGTGAATTCTGATTGTGTCAGTTTTTGTCTGGATCACCATCACTCTGTGACTCATTTGGACTGAAAATATTCCACTCATACATTCACTTACTAGCAGTTGTTTTTACCAACATATTTCAAGAATGAGAAGGCTTCTAAAGGCTTTCTTGGGGTATTGTCCTCATATCAACAGGGGATACGTCAGTCTGTTTTCGCAATACCACCATATCCCAAGAATGATTATGCCTAGAAGCACCAGACTTAGTTCACACATGCATGTGATCGGATGAAAGAAATCTTATCAGAAATCTGTGTGATCGATCGATTTCTGGGTTCAATCCTGAGCAACTTTGTATCGCATATATGCAAGTGGACAAGAAGTCCAAAATCAGTGACATGGACATTTAACCCATTCTGGTTCTGGATCAGAACTGGCCCATTTGTCACCCATTATTGTTTTACCACCATATCACAGGAATAATAAGCAATGATGAAATGCATTCTGGTTATGGGTTACATTAAATGTTTGTTTGTTCCTCATGGCCTTGCTTGTAAAAAGAGACATACTGAGTGTGACAATTATTAATTATGGATCCTCCAAACCAAATGCTTGTAAATATGAAGAAAAGGAGATATTTTGAAAATTTTAAGTCCCATATGAATTCTAATTATTTGCCCTTACATAGAGATGTGAGAGGGTAATGAGGTAACAGTGACCTTAATGAATTTTATTGTGAAAATATATTCATGAACACTTCCCATATTGTTGCATTAAAAAAGCAGTAAAGCATACTCTTGCATTATTTTTTATTCTTGTTTGTCATACAAATGGAGGGATGCTTATTTTAAAATGTAACTTTGGTACTTCTGCAAGTTTGTCATATCTAACATAAACTTTATAAAATTTATACCCTGCTTCTTGTTTAACAGGTCGTACGATATATTGTCACAAATCTGTTTAGTTCTTTGCATTACTACAATTATGTCCTGCAGATGTCAAGGGGTCAGACTTCAATCTCACTCCTGTTTTTATTCGTCTGTGACTGAATGCAAGTGAACTTTATTTTGTTCTGTTCTTTAAGTCATTATCTTGAATATGACCTACACTTACACAAGTGCCACAGTTACACTTCCACAGCAATTTGTCTGTGGGGGAGTTGAAAACCGATCATAGAAGGATTACTGTGTTGCTGTTGCAAATTTTAACAGGCAATTTTTTTTTTATTTTTTTTTGTGAAATGCCTTGAAAGTAGATGGTACGATAAGGCAGCATACGTAT